>JAODKF010000040.1:24082384-24092753 GCA_026779585.1 Mormyrus proboscirostris | reverse complement strand
GGTAACTGCGGGTGAGGAGGACGCTGCCAATGACCGTGGTGGCACGAAAGCTCAAGCAGTCTCTGGCCATTCTCGTTGATCTTTCCCCTCCCAAAGCTTCTGAGGCAGGTTGGCTAAGCCTCGTGGTCAGCTCCTACTCTTGCATTGAAGTCTCCAAGAAGGTAAAGGCCGTCAGTGCTGGGGATCCTGGATATCGCTTCATCTAGGGCCTGATAGAACCCATCTTTCTCCTCAGCAGTGGAGCAGAGGGTTGAGGCGTATATGCTGAGAATGTTGACTGGGCCAGAAGACGTTGACAGCTGGAGGGTGAGTAATCTCTCTGTGCCTACAGTGGGGGGGCTCTGTGGAGCTGACAAGCATGTTCTTCACCACAAAGCCAACACCGTGCTGCCTTAGTTAGTCCGGGGACTTCCCTTGCTAATAGAAGGTGTAGTTAGCTTCTCTGATGGTGCTGTTGTCAGCTAGCTGGGTCTCCTGTAGAGCAGCAATGTCGACGTTTAGTCGTGAGAGTTCCCTGTCGATGACGGTAGTCTTTCTTGCATCGTCGATCTGCTGAAGGTGTGTAGTGAGTCTGGGACACATGGTCCTGACATTCCAGGTAGCGAAACGAAGAGCTGGAGGCTTCTTTCTTGTTGTTTTCATGGACTTGCCTGGTGCAAGTGTTTTGTGGCCCACTTTTCAAGAGATTCCTCTCTGATCCCCACGCACCCAGTGGGGCAGGTAAGCCATGGCGGGGCGGCACCTAACTGGCTGGGGGCTGCCCAGCTTAAGGCGGATGGTAGCAGTCCAATGAAGTGCATTGACCTCTCCCACTGTCGAAGGAGACCCCTGGCACTTGGTTCCTTCATCAATCGGATGAGCTTATAACTGGTATCTGCCCCCTCCTGTGTTGAGTCGGCATCTTGCTCTGACGCCGGAGTGTCCTCTCCAGTGGAGCTACAGAGCCTGGGCAGGGTGATATGCAGGGCCAGCTGTTGCCCATGCAGCAGTCCCCCCCTCTCCTCGCAGCTGAAGGATCCAAGGGAAAGACAGAGTCAATACAGCTTGGCTTCAGCTGCACCGCAGGAGTTGCCGGTGTTGACGATACAAGGTCAAGCTGCCTTAGGGACTCCAGCTCCGGATTTTCTGTCGGGGTTTACTCCCTTAGCCTATCCCATGAGAGGGTATGCCGCAAGGCAGCGGAGGTTTGGAATCAGAGTTTTCGTTCTCCTAAGTGAGCTGCCATCCAAGGTTGACGAGCCCCAACTGCCCGAAGTGGCTGGTTTTGAGGCGCCAGTGGACTGCCTTTGCCCCTTCTCCTGTCAGTAGAAATACGCTGGGCTTAGTAGCTGAGCCACACAAGAAGGCTAGGAGCTGTACTTGATTGTGAGAGGCTATTTGAGATGCACACCATTGGGAACATTTTATAGGGAGTGGGAGCTTATCCCCACTACCACCCCCGGCAGTAACAACCTTTGAAACCTAAAAGGGAAAAAGTATGCATACACTTGTCCAGCTACACGCATACAGGCGTAACAAAAGAAGACAGATTATGGATTTAGTCAGCATTTTTTTTCATTTTTCTATAATAAGATTTCAGCGAGTTATGAACTGAAATACACAATAAAGATAGGTGGCATCGACTCCAGAGGGTTAACCTAATAACTTTGAGGCTAAGTAGCACTAACTCTGGCTTTCCAATACCACAACAGGATACATCACCAGAGTACTTCACCCAGAGCAAGTTATATTTCAGGATCATGGATCTCAAATAGTGTTTGGACTAATCAAAAAGAAGAAGTTGGTACATTACATGACATAACAAATAGGCTTTCCCAACCTCTCAAAATGGCTTGTTTATTGGAATTCTGTGACTATGGTAAAGTCCTCGACAATGAGGATCCTATGAGCTGGGTCACCCTCATGGAAATGTGCCACTTAGCATTAGTGCGGTAAATGCAATAATGTGCCTCATACGGGACCCCTATAGCAACCGCTCATTCCACAAAAGGTCAAACCAGCGGTACCCAAGGATTCTCCCAAGAGACACAGTACCGAAGGAGTCCAGTCTTCATCTCAACTCACTGGATAGCGTCCATGTCTCACAGACATACAGCAAGACAGGGAGCACCAGGACTCTAAAGACTTTTGTCCTCTTACAAAGATATTGGGATCTCAATACACCCCTTTCCAGAAATCTCACGACTCCTCATGCTCTCCCAATCGTCTGCTGACTTCATAGGAAGAATCACCAGAGATATGCTAGTGCCAAGGTAAGTGAATCTTTTGACGAGGTCGACACCTTCCCTGCAGACACACAATACTGATGGCTGTGCCTAAGTCATTAAAGGCCTGGTTTTTATCCAGGACACTGACAATCCCAGACACACAGACTCCTGCTCAGTTTCTCAAGAGCCCCGATCTGAGCCTCCATTGACTCACATGAAGATCACAGCATCATCGAGAATGTCAAGATCAGTAAAACTTTCTTCACCAACAAATGCCCGATAATTGCTGGTCCTCACAACCCTGTCCAACACCCAGTCCATGCAAGCATTGAACTAAGTAGGAGCAAGAACACACCCCTGCAGAATTCCAGAATCAACTGGGAAGAACACAGAGGCTCCACCTCCACTCTGCACAGTACTCACCATACCAGTGTACAGGCTGGCTATGGCATCCAGAAGCAATAGGGGGATCTTGGGAAGTCTCTGGATGTCCCACAGGACACCTCGATCAACTGAGCCAAACACTTTACTAAAATTAACAAAGGCTGCAAAGAACATCTGCTGATATTTACGTTTCTGCGCAGTGCCTGGATGCCTTCGACTTCGTAGGCATAAAACCAGACTGCTCTAGCCACTGATAAGCAAGCAAGTAATCACGGATCCTGTTAAGGATGACCCTAGCAAGGACCTTACCCAGCACTGAGAACACAATCCAGGTGATCACCCTTCCCATTCCATATAGAGACTACAGATCCCATTTTCCAGTTAGTTGGGATGAAGCCTGTCTCCCAAATGGAAGGAGATATTGCCTGCAATGCCAGAAGGACAACCTTACTGGCGGCCTTGAGAAATTCATCCCAGATGCCACAGATCCTGGAGTCTTGCTAAGACAAGCCTCATTCTCCTAGTAGGTGGTAGCCTACTGGATCTAAGCTGAATCTTCACCACCCGAAATGAAGTACCCAAACCACTGATGCAGCTCAGGGCATTGGAACCAGGATCCAGCACCCCACAGCCTCTGACCTTTTGCAAAGTCGAGGTACATGAAGCTATTCTCACCCAATTCTCCAGACTCATGGGGGCCAACACAATCCTCATAGCTAGCCCTGTCAGTGCCTCTGGTCATATTGTAGTCACCTAAGGCCAGAGGAGTGTCACCTCATGGGCACCCATCAACCACCGAGTGAAGTTGCAAGAAAAATGTCTCCCTCAATGGGATATCACTAAAAATCTAGTGGTGTGCATTGTCCCCCGGAGTTCTTCTCTTTAAACTACACTTTAATGAACATGTCTATCTCACTGAGTTTTATAGTTATAAGTCCATTTATTATACCTTTTCTACTTTCATTTGTGTAATTATAAATGAACATGGATGTCAGTGTCCTAAAGTATGTCAAAACCTTTGTCCCTGGCCACATATTCATGCTGTGTATGATGGATAAATGAATAGTCAATGGGTTTTGAAGGGTGATGAGTTTATTTAATACTGAATAATAAAACATGGATTATGCATATGTACAAATAGACTAAGAATAATTATGAAAACCATTTTCTTAATGACAAACTGTACATTGATCCATTGCCAGCATGATGATATAACTTAGGCAGCAGCCATAGTCATGCTGTTCACCGTTATTGTACATTTGTCTTTTTAATATTTTACCATAATAATTCTCAGTCCTGCTGCATAGAAATACGTAGCCCTGCTGCACTTCATGCATATGTGACTGGTTGATCATTACATAAAGCACATTTTTATTGGCACACATTCACGTATTTAGTCCGTGTCTGAGTCAATATTCTCCAGATCAGTCATTTATTTGTCAATGTCAACCCTGTTTGTGCCAATAAACACCTATTCCCAAATTCATGACTTCGCTGCCTTCCTGCCTGCTGGGCGTTCATAACAGAATGACCGATCTTGCCGAAGACACAACGCGGAAGACCGAGGAACAACGCATTGAGCTTCTGCAGGAGGTTGTGTACTGGATGCATCAATCCGAGGTTCGAGAGGACCCTGAGGCATTGGAATTAGCCAGCCGAAGCAGGGACCTCCTGAGCAAGGCACCTGTTCTGGGAGCGCGTACCCCTTCACGAAGGTACGCGAAAATCTCAACCGGCTTATGGAGCGGATAATGGAGTGGCATGCTCAGCTGACCGCCCTGCCCAGCAGAGAGACGGTCAACAAGTTACCTGTCCTCACCGAGGCAGACCTTGCTTCACTGCTCCCCGCTGGCCGTAAAGGGAAAAAGAAGCGGAGAAAGCTGCAGCAACAGCAGCAGGAGAGTAGTCCCTGAGAAGTGCTGACCATCCATCTTGGGACAACCTCTCTCTATCCAGCTCCACTCTTCACCCTCTCCGGGGTGAGCCTCTCCTAATAGAGAGTGCCACAGACCCTGGATATCACCGCAACTTCTCTCCCGCAACAAGGTAAAGCCCATGTCGCTATGACAGACCAGCCACTGCTGGCGGCTTATACTTTCTGGGAGGCACGGCTGTATCCTAAAGGGATCAGCACGGTGACGGACGTGATTACTTGCATGCCCAGAGCTCAAAAACGGGCAACACCCGCTTTAACGGCGCCTGTCCTGCTGGCGCCCGACGTTTCTGTCCTGTCTGTCCTGCCAACGCCTGATGTTCCTGTCCTGTCTGTCCCGCTGGCGCCTGACGTTCCTGTCCTGTCTGTCCCGCCAACGCCTGACGTCCCTGTCCTGCCTGGCCTGGTGGCTACCGCACCGCCCAACGAAGCTCCAGCACCCCCTGCTGGCCCAGAGTCAGCAGTTGTTGTGGTGCTGCCTGCTGGCCCAGAGTCGGTGGTCGCTATACCACCTGAGCTCCCTGCTGCGGTTACGCCCGTTGTCCTGGCACCACCTGCAGCTTTGCCCGCTGTCCCGGCACTGCCCACAGCGCCCGAGGCTCCTAGACCTCCGCCTCCTGCTCTGCCGCCTGAGGCTCCTAGGACTCCACCCGAGACACCGCTTGTGTCTCTGCCCATGCCTGAGACTCTTTCCCCAGTCTGACCCCAGTCCCTGTCCCTGAGGAGATCCTGGACTTCTTGGCCACCGCTCCTTGGTGGAGGAGGAGCTTGAGTGGGACCCGGGTCCCGCCTGCCCTGCCCCCTAGCTCACCCTCTCTCTTCCCGGCGGTGGCTCGCCAGCTGCCTGCGGGTCCTTTGGCTCCGGTCTGGCTGTCGCCTCCGGGTCCCCCTACGGGGGCTTGTCGGCCACCTGCAGTCCCTCCGCCGACACCTCGTTGGTCACCTCCGGGTCCACCTGTTTTGGCTCATCGGCCTGTGGGTCCTTCTGCTCCGACTCAGTGTCAGGTAGTGTCTTCCCCAGCTCTGGCTGCTTCATCGCCTGCTGTGGCTTCCCCCTCCTTCTCACCTGCGTCATGGTCCCCTCCGCCTCTCCCGGTGTCCCCTCCTGCTTTCTCCTCACCCCCTTCGTCATTCTCTTTGTTGGTCTCCTCGTCCCCTGTGTGGTCCCCTCCGACTCTGTCCTCCTGTCCGCAGGAGGCCCCAGCAGCTGCCTTCCCTCGCCCAGCAGGGTTCCCTCGGTCTCCCCTTGTTCCTACGCCCTTTGCCTTTCCGCCTCCTTTTTTTGTCCATCCTCTCTCTGCTCCTCGTCACTCTGTGCCTCCCATGTTCACTCCTGGCCCTTTCGTTCCTCCCGTTGGTGTTCCCCCTGTGTCTCTCTTCCTCATCTGCCTGTCTGTGTTTCCCATTCCTTGTCAGGTGTTGTCCTGGTTCCTGCCCCTGTGCTTTTTTGTGTTTCTGTCCTGTTCCCGTTCCCTAGTTGATGTTTTGGCTCTTGTTTTTCAGGTCCCATGTCCCCGGTCTCGTCGAGTGCGCGCCTTGAGGGGGGGGGGGGGTTCTGTCATGACCTGCTCGTCCGATCCTCCCGTGTGCCATGCCCCTCTCGTTACCTCGTGTTAATTCCTGATTGTAATTACATGTTGCCTGTTACTGTATGTTCAGCCTATCCTGCGTATTTAGACCGCGTCTGAGTCAGTATTCCCCAGATCAGTCACTGATGTTCGGCGCTGTCGACCCTGTTAATGCCAATAAACCCCTATTCCCGACTTCACAACTTTGCTGCCTACCTGCCCACTGGGTGTTCATAACAATATCATTCATTTTGGATATTTGTGACGCTGAAACTTATCTTCTAACCCTGTCTTTGTTATACCAGTTTTGTGGTGTAAGTCTCAGGTCTCTCAATACCCATGTCTTGCCATGTTGTGACCCTGTTGAAGAAAATAAACATACTAACATATTCATACAGTATCTACAAACACATCTCAATAAAAAAACTAGCAAATACCACATAGATGACAATACAAATATTCCATTGAAACGACAATTGTATGTACAACTGCATTTTGCCTATATGCATGAATTATTTTTTATTTTTTAATAAAACAAGAGTATCTATATAGGGCACTCACACACAGATGCATGCCTACTAAATGTCCATTTTATTTTTATTATTACCCACTGAATCGTTTTTGAAATAATGTATAGGTCAATAAAAACACATTTACTTTCTGTTAATCACTCATGCCTTGTATATCTTTGTCAATAAGTGGCTTTTAACCATCTTTCTGTTACTCTGTCAGGTAGATCAGTACCACAGCTTTTAAAATAGCTGACTGAAAGCTTATCAGATAAGATAAACCAGTAGTCATTGGCTGCACAGAGATAAAATGAATTTATTTAGGTCTGACTGATGGGGAATATTTAACACCAAATTTGTTTGAGGAGTAAAATCTTTGATCATATAGCTTTGAAAGAAACTGCTGACATTTTGAACATGAGTCCTTAATCAGATTCAATATCATTGCATCCTGGCTGTTTACTTATTAAAGTTTGTTTACATAATTAAGGCCATCAAAGGCTTCAGTAAGATTTACTTAATAGCATCTCATTTAAACTGGAATTTATCCCTACAAATTATTAGTGCAATATAATTAAGTAATTTATATGTAGGATAGAATTATACCTGCCTTTAATTTTAACTGGCAGTCAAATATAAAAATTTCATTGTTTCACATAAAGGTGACATTATGGTAAGGTGAAAATTTTACAGCCAAATGTTTAATTTGGGTTATTTGTGAATTGCTACCATTACTATGTACCATTGTGCCTGTAAAAGGAGTAATCAGTAAAATAACAGGGAAATACATTAATGAATGAATGAATCAAGACACCCAAAGTGCTTTATAGAACCAATGGGGAGCCACCTCAACCACCGCCACTGTGTAGCCCCCACCTGGATGATGCTATGGCAGCCCACGATACAGTAGCTAAGGTGGAGAAGGGCCAGGGGAGAATTCACCAGTTAGATATGGGGGATGATTAGGAGGCCAGCACTAATGCCAAAATTATACATGAAGACTATGGATTCCCAGCCTTTCGACGTGTTACACATGAGAGGTTTGCTGCTGGTTCAACTCCAGCCAAGTTAGTACATCATAAATATTTCAGATGATGGACATATGCAGACATTTAAAAAATTTATGGGGAAGAATACTAGAATACTGGAACACAGTTTCGATAATAGATGGAGCATGGATTAGAGAAATGGGATGTTCAACAGTGATCCTGAGTAAAAAGGACTCAACAGAGATTCAATCATTTTCTATGGCAGCATATTGCTGCCACCATAACAAAAATAAAATTTTTAACAAGCAAGCCAGGCAGTTTTTAATCACAGACCCTTGATGTCCACCGGCAGAGATGCACACGAATCATGAATTAATAAAAATAACATTGAAACTCGTTTTGAGATTCTGATTCTTTCTTCCGTATAGCCCCAAACTTTTTGGAAGTTCTTTTTAGTGTAGGCATGCTTAAAATTACTGAGCTCAATGACAGCAGAATTTCACCATGTATTATCTTTAGTATGAAGTAAAACTTGACCAAATCATGTAAATCAGTCATTTTCATTTTGATTTTCCTTTTTTTTTTTTTTAACTTTTTTCTCAGAGCTGCACCATCACACACCCATTACATAAGGAGAAATTTTTGTATCTTTAACAACATCATTTAGATTATCATGTTAACAAAATAAATTAGTATTATGCTATAATGCAAAACAGCCATATAATAGCAAGATAATTTTGTATCCCATTTTAATGCAAAACCTTTCTCATTTTAACAAGATAATTTTGAATCTTGTTATAACAAGAAACATCTCACTAAATTATTAACTTGTTTAATTATTAAATTATTTGAATAATGTAATGAGACATTGATTAGCTAAACATGGTATGCCAAGTGTTTGAGTCAATAAATTCATGTGTGTATTGGATGGTTACTGAAAATACTGGAGTGAATTTAGTGTAAGTTTTATAGCATCTAACTTAAAATCATAGTTTTAAACAAACGGGATAATTCGATAATTATTTTCTTTAGCAGTCTAAGATTTTTGCACTGTATTGTTTATGCATGTTTTTATGAATGTTTGCAATTCATCGCAATATTTACAATACGTCCATCTTATGTGATTTAATACCCATGCATTTGTTTATTGATTTGGTTATCATTGATTTCAGAGGTCAACACCATGATTCTCTCCATGGCCTGAGCTCTTGACACAAACTCACATAGTGAATGCATAATTTGTTATTTCTGCTGGGACCATACTCATTTCATCTCCTGTTAATTGTCAACTGAGACTAGAATAAATGAGTCAAAGAACAATGTCTGAAGATGCAATGTCATGCATTTATCAAATAAAATGCCATGAAAGGTGATATGGGTCACCTCTTGGACAAAGAATTTCCTTTTTCTTTTTTCTTGATAGTACTTGAACTAATTGCTTATCTCAGTTTCCCGACTGTGATCAATGATCAGCCATGAAGCTAAAGAAATCTGGGTACTCTACATTTTTACAGTAATACATTTTCACTGAGATCACAGTTACTAAAGTTGGTTATACGATAAATGAATTTATTTAAATAAATTTAAATTTTATCTATAAATTTAATTTGTTGGAAATTTAGTTTTCATGAGCCTCGTAGTTTTTGGCGACCCCCTACGGCTGCCTAGCCTTACCTTAGAGAAGTCCATCCCTGATTTTGACTTACACTTTGACTTACAGCAGTCTACACCTGCCTTATGTGAAATGTGCCCCTGATTTTGACTTACACTTTGACTTATGGCTGCCTGCCCCTGCCTTATAAGAAGTCTGTCAATGATTTGCGCTTACACTTTCACTTAAGCCTCCGTAAAGATGAAGGGTCAAGGGAAATACTCAGTGTTAATATCTATTATGTTTAAACATACCCCCTTTTTTGGAGAATACAATCAAAAATGACAGTCTCATTAAATAGTAATTTTTATATTCTGTGAGCTGCTTGGCCTGTTTGAATCTATCCTTTGTAAAATACTAATTGAAATGCCCAGGACACTATGACCTTGGCATGTTAATCTAAACACAGGCATTTATCTCTCCTAGTCACCAGTATAGCTTCTGTCTTCTGATCAAACATTTTAGAAAGCCAGGCATCCATCACTCCATCACAATTATGCAAATTAAGTTTATGGAAGAGATCTCAGGTCAGCTCTATTTTTAAACCTGTTTTGAGCTTTGTAGAATTTGCTGCAAATGAGAGCAAAATAGCAAAAAGGAAACAATGTTTACCAGCCAAAAAACATGTTCTAATCACCTCAATTCACTTTGGTCTGCCTCACATGCTGGCATGTAAACAACATCAAAGTAAGTATTATGACAATTGGTAGGTTCTGTTCTTCACCCATTTAATGTTTATATGACATTCATGCCTTAATTCATTCATTTATTTACTTATTTGGTAGTTCACCGCTACTTCACTATAGGGTATAATTCTTTTATTCTGGGTAATATTTGAGATTTGTGAGGCAGCATTCCAGCTTAGTAGGTAGCAGTGTGGCCTCACATCTTCAGGGCATAGAGTCTGAATGTAGGTGAGTGGAAATGCACATTCTGCTCGTTTTTATGTGGATTTAGTTGTGTCTTTTTGAATCAACTCACTATGATCATGCATTAAGTAAGGGATTATAGAAAATGGTTGCACATGTGATTAAAATAATATTCAGTACTACCGCTGGTGGGGGAGGAAGCCGGCCAGGCCTGGCAGGCCCAAGCGTATAGTGAGGGTCTGCTGGGAACGTCTGGCGG
>JAODKF010000040.1:24057098-24069522 GCA_026779585.1 Mormyrus proboscirostris | reverse complement strand
TTTGTTTTTGTTCCTGTTCAATGTCATTTGTTTTCGTTTTTCGTTTTTGTTCCTTGAACCGGTTCAGAGCCCTGCTTGGAGCTTTGTTTCGGAGTGCGCGAGATGGCGCGAGAGTAGCACGCAATAGTGAGGGTTTATGGGAAAAAACAAAACCTTCGGATCATGTACAGACCTCCATTGCACTTCTCATGCATCTTCACGGGATCGCCATGTAACGTGAAACACCTAACAAGCCTGATTGAGAGTTGCTGAGAAATTAAAAGTTTGTACCCTCAGGAAGTGGACTGAGATATGATATCTTTAAATATACACTGTTGATTGTTTTGTAATGCTATTCTTTGTTTAAATTACTCATTGTTTATTTATATTCTTTCTTTAGTTTCACGGTGCTCACAGAGTGGCAATAAATACATTGCACCCGTTTCGAGACTCTATTATCGATTCCGAGCGCAGCAACAACGTCTGATGGGCATGTGCCACTGGGAAGAGGCCTTGGGGAAGACGCAGGGAATGCTTTGGAATTCCACCAGAGGAGCTGGATGAAGTGACTGGGGAGAGAGAAGTCTGGGTTTCCCTGCTTAGACTGCTGCCCCCGTGACCCGACCCGGAAAAGCAGTAGATGATGAATGGATGGATGGATGGATGGATGGATGGACTTCTCTCTGTTCACAAGCCCTGACCGGGGTGACCAGATATCTTTTTTGATAAGATAGAAATCTAACCTGGAACATGAGACCATTAGAATTTAATAAGTTTTACTCTATCCCTTAGTGTGTGACTTACAGGTAGTTAAAATTAAATTAATTTAAAATTCTGTGGTTATTAAAATATCATTACCATGGTGTGTTTCAGACACAATTAAATATAATGTTAAATATAGCCAACTGCCTTTTTTTCTTAAAGAATAAGAATGACAAGAGAATGATGATACATGAAAGAAAACAAATGCACAAACCCATAATATAAATGCTACAGACAAGAGCTTATGTACAGGAGCAATGATGTTACATGCTCAGTGTAAATAGCATGAACTTTTTTGGATCCATCACTGTTAATTTATTACAATGACATCAAAAATGAGTGTGATTCTGTAATTGTATTATGTGATCTACAATAACAATGAGATTTGATTTATGTAATAACCTCAAACGTGTGCATCCAGCTTGTCTTTTTGAAACAACAGTAATGTCTCTGTGATGGATTGGTGGATAGAACTGCTGCTCGGTTTCACTTTGAGCATTTTTCAAATCAAGGTCCCATGTTGCTTAAATAGGCTGGGGCGATCGATGTTCAATGAAATGACAGTGATTGATACCTTAGAAATCACTGGACGTCAACGAAGAGAAGCGTCAGGCAACTGATGGATGTGCCCTGGAAAGCAGAAGTCATCTGCAACATTTAATGCTGCTAAAATGATGTTTGTGGCCTTTTGATGCTGTTTATAGATATAATTAAAGTGTTGACTTTGTCATCACACCCCAGGGTCGTTAAATAATGTATCAAAACAAATGGATTCTTGGCCCATCATTGTGTTCCCTGTGTTCTTTATCTCGCCTTCCATATTATATCTGGCACCAATTAATTTCGAATAAACAGAATAATAAGACAAAATGGCACTTAGTGCAATATCTGTTTACCTGTCTATATATTTCATATATGTCAAATATACTTTTTTTCAACAGGAACAGTTTTCACTTTGTTACATCCATTTTACAGGTATGCAGAGTAACAGAAACCACTTTAGGTCATGGGATTTTAATGTAATAACTTGTTCATTTCATCAAGATAATCTTAATGGTACATTTTCATTTGGCATAGGTTATACAGATAAATTGTAATGTAAAAGAGGAGAAGCTTTCAATCTCTCTTTTTTTTTTTAATTTTGATTAGCCTGGCACTGTGATGCTGGACAGCTTTTTTTATCACTCAATTAAATATTCAACCCTGTTCTCTGCTTATCTGCCTGCTCACAGAAGTCCACTGATGGGACCACAGGACGGTCAGTGGTGTATTTAGGATTTTGAAGCAAGGCCTCCAGGTTTAAAAAAACCCATTAAAATATCCTATTTTAAAAATTAATGTTTGTCTGGACCAAATCAATATTCCATTTTATAACATTGTATTTTTTAATTTGCGAATTGTGAATTTACATTTATTTTTTCACTTTTAAAATAATTTTCAGATGTACAATATTCCAATCTGTGGCAGAAATGTACATGTAAATTTAAAACACAGGACAACTTTTTAAGAATTTTATAATAAAGAAATGCTACTTAGATTTACTTAGATGGAACTGTCTACAAGCAAATGTCACTGGCACTGTCAGATTCCAACACCATGCAAAGAGTCTGATATCATTGTTTAGCGATGATATTGTCATATCGCCCAGGCCTACTGCTAACCCAACACCACAACTCAGCTTTCCTTATCATCATGCACTGTAACTTACACTGTTGTATTCAGACTTAGATAAACTTTTTTTGTTTTTTTTTTTTGTCTAAAATTATTAGATTTGAATGTATAGTACTTTTAAAACCAATTACTTCTTACTTTTATTTGAGTGGAATTTCAATGGATGATCTTTACTTAAGTAACGTACTGGTGTGGTATCTATACTTTTACTTAAGTACTTTTTCCACCACTGGCAGATGCTTTTTAACCCCAACCTTAACACCTAATTCATAAAGCAGGGACAGATGGTCCTGGGAGGATTTGAGATTTGAACCAGCAGCCTTCTCATCATTCATATAGAATCACAGCCCAGAGAGCCACACACAGCCCCCATTTTATGGATGGAATGGTTAAATATAATTCCATTAATGTTTTTGCAGATTTTATTGCTTTTTGCTTATAATAATATTTGAATGAATTTAGATATTTAAGATGACAAAACATTGTTTTTCTATTGATTTCTTTGTATCATCAACCAATGAAAAGCAGATTGATTTTAAAAATCAGTATTGATGTCAGGAACAAAGAAATGCCTTTTTAGTATACGCTTCCTATTTGCATACATATATATGAGTCTGTGTGTGTGTGTGTGTGTCTGCGTGCGTGCCTGCGCACACTTGTGTGTGTATTTTTTAGCTTTATTTTTAGTTTTGTGGGATACTACCCCCTTGGTTATAAACTACCTAGCAACAGCCAGCCAGTTCTCCCTTTTCACCTATAAATATAGTGATATTTTAGAGTTGAATTTTGAATTCTTGGTATCTTGACAGTGGTCCATTTTTGCCTTTGTAATGATACATGACAAAATAATTCCATATTTGGCACAGTGGAAAGTCAATTACATTGCACATATTACATTACCCATTACTGTCTCATGCAAGTTTAATAGGTAACCTACCAAAAGTTAATGGACTGAATGGTATGTCAGAACAATTACTTTACACTGCAAGATGTACATTTGTAGGAAACAACAGCAGTGGCAGATCACTGACACAAAGGTGGAGTATCTGTCTCTGAGGCTTGTAGATCTTCTCGTATTATTAAATCAAAATATGTCATAGCATCCCTGCTTGTACGGTGTCCAAATAGTTCAAATAAAGTAACAATACCTTTATCAGAAAAGCAGATGTACATGTGATAATATTTTGTACATCAGCATAGACTCAGCAATAGTAAATAGCAGCAAACATTTAGGATTCCTGCATTTAAAAAAAAATTGAATGAAAATCATTTTCAGAACCTCAGCTTCTCTGTTAAAGAATAAACCAAAATGGAAGTTTGACTGGAAGTCCGCCTGGCCCCTCCCTCTGTCTTCTCTCTTTTCTTCTTTCCTATCTTGTGATCTCCTGCAGGGAACACAGCTTGCCGCTTCCATCCATGCAGTGGCTGGGGTCATCAGCAAGACCAGAAACTGTCTGAATATCCGTCTCACAAATGGAGAATGAGAAAAGACAAAACAAAAGGCACCATTCCCTTTTGCACATTCTGATCCCCAAAACAGACACATCGGGAGAGTTAAAAAAAATGAACATTAAAATAAATAAAAATAAAATCTAGAAAAGAAATTTAACAAGAAAAACTGAATTTACAGCTTCTTGGCCCTTATTTCATCATACACAGCCTGGTCTGGAGTGGTCTAACTTGGTGAGGTGAATTCTCTGACAATAAAAATGGTGTTTGCTTCATGTCCAGATACAATTTATTTTCATTTATCCAATCCTACTACCAGATTATCAGGTTCAATCAAATACATTCAACTCATGTGGAAAAGCTAAAAGTAAATAAAAATGTGGCAGGTGCTCTGAACCTGTAACCACTATCGTGTAAACTGAAATTCAAGAAGTTGCTATTGGAACTAATGCTGTCAAACATGGAAATGGAAGTATTTTTCAAATGTATATAGTTTTATAGAAACATTCATTTAGCATTTACATTTGATGCAGATTGCATTTTTAAAGTGCAAAATGTAATGATGACAGTTGTGAGAGTGGAAGACATCAGTCACATATGACTTAAGCCAAATGATGGGTGCAGTGTATATCTGATAAACAGCAAATCACTATAAAAAAACCAGCAGTTGGGGACGTCATCAACTGATAGGCAAACTTTTATAAGGCAGTGCAATCAACATATTAAATTTACAATTGAAGTAATAATAATAAGCATGCAATGAATAAAAAATAAACAGGAATACCGAGAATTGTATGACATGCAAGCTAAATTAATATAGCTTTTAAGTGGGACTTGTGGCCTTGTAATTACATTGGCTTCTTAAATGGGAATGCACTCTGCCTGAAAATAAGTCATTTCTATTTATTCAGTATCCATATTCTTATCAAATAAAACTGCATATGAAATAAACGCACCACAGCTGTAAAATCGTTAACAAGCAGGGGACAATTACAGTAGCATGACAATTGGTTACATCAGTCGGTTTTTTGCATTTAGGCAACAATTCAAAAAACAAATGTGAATTGTGGGTTAATATGTTGATCACTTAATGCAAGACTGAGGAAAATCATTTTGGCATGCACACAATTCACAAATATTGAATTGGTTTTGATGATACACACACCGATGAGGCAAAGCATTATGACCGCCCCATGTGAAGCGAATAATGTTGACTGTCTCATAAAAAGGTTAAGAATATATTAATTAGTAATCTACCATTCGGCATACATAGTTGAATGCAGAAGAAATGGGCAGAGATAAAGAGCTGACAGACTTTAACATGGGCCAAATTATTATGGCTGGGCAACTGGGTCTGAGCATCTCTGAAAAAGCAAGGTCTGTGTGGTGCTCACGGTCAACCGTGGTGAGCACCTACTGAGAGCGGTCTGAGGAGGGGAAAGCCTAGGTGTTGGGCAGCCTAGACTCATCATTGTGAATGAAGGCATTACTCTGTGCTACAAACCAACAGAAAAGCTACTGTGGTACAAATAGCAGATAATCTTGATGATCATCATGGAAGTAATGTGTCACTTGATTTACTAGCATGATTTCCTTGATTTGTATTAATTTAAGTATAAAAAGATTCAGCTTTGAAGAAAAAAGATATATTCAACTTAACGGAAGTTTTGAAAAAAATATTCACGGTTTCAAATCAAGATTAATTCACCAAGAAAGTGATACGATATACAGCAAAAATGCATGAACAAAACACATCACTTTCAGTGGATTCTGCGTTTCTGATCCAACCTCGTTGTCTCCATTTGCTCCCATTTTCTTCACTCTGAATCTTTCACTGCGGACAGCAGCTTCGCTCCTTCCCATGGTGCTCGGCGGTTATCTCAGTGCCGATGCCCTGTCCACCGTTCAGCTCTGTGCTCCGCTCTGGCAGCACCCTATCTCTCCACTCCTCCCAGGCTGTATTGTGGCCTAAACAATCTCTCCAGCCTTGATCTGCCTGCATAGCCTTCTACTCCCTCCTAATTCTGCCAGCATCCTGGATGGCTTCCAGCAGGCCCCAGATGCCTTACTGACTTGTTAGTCGATGCTCTGGCCTCGTTTGCACTGCCTGTCTTGCCTCTACTCTTTGGCTTATATTCTGGCAAGCATGCTTGTCTGTCTCCATGACCTGTTCCCCGCAGCCCTTCTCTCCCCATTTGACTCCTTTTTCCGGGTGGACATGGCCCCTGCTCATGCTGCCCTTGCTTGCCCCTCATCGACTCCACTAAACGTGCCACCTACACTCCGTGATCCTTGGTTCTTTTATCATTTCCCTCCAGCGTCCTGATTAGTGCATAAATAGTGCTCATGTTTCTGTATTGAATGTAAATGCCTTGTTACCCGACCCCCCGTCCTGTTTTTGGGTGGGGGTATCTCTTCTACACACAACACAACCATTTTTCTGGTCGATGCACAGCTGGGCTCTCGCTGTGGAACCAGCATCCCCACAAGGCATTGGATTAATCTGCAAGGCTCTATTTACTATTTTAAAAGCTACCGCTTGCATTATCGGGAGCTATCTTGATCACTTTGCTTGTCAAAATGAGTTTGCAAAATTCCACTAGCCTGCCATAAGTGAGGTTATGATTTAATATTTTGTTGTCTTTTTTTTTTTGCAGGCATGAACATGATGTACAAATTTTCACACCAAGCATATATTGTGCGCCATATTATGCGCATAAACTTCCATTTACTACTTTGTGTGAAAAGTTGTGAAAAGTTGCACATGAAAATGTCAGCATAGATTACCTGTGTAATCAACTGTATCTAATTAGTTAACTTTATTGTTACAAAGTTATTTATTACTATTGCATTTCCATGCACCCATCCATCTTCTGTACCTACTTATTATATACAGGAGTGCAGGGATCCAGATCCTACCCTGGATGCTATGGGCACAAGACAGGAAATAACCGTGGACGGGGCACCAACCCATCACACGGCACACTCACATATCATTCACATACAGAGTCACACCTATGGATAGTTTGGTAACTCAAATTTACCTCATCATGTGTCTGAATCGTGGGGGGAAACTGGAGTACCCAGAGCGAACCCCACAATGAAAACCTGCAAACTCCTCACATATGTATCCAGGGCAAAGACTACAAAAGCAGTAAACAAAAAAAAAAAAAAAAGATAATAGCATACACGGTATAGAAATACTTAACAGGAATAAGGTTTCAGAGTGCTTAACATATTAAACCTGTCCATTTGGCCCCCACATGCCGATTTACCTTGATCATCTTAGAGCATTTCTTCTGCCTCCTGCATGCTGCCCTAAACAACCTTTGGCCATAAACAGAATCCAGTCCAGTTTGCGATACGTGCTAAAGAAGAGATTATAGGAGAACTCGGGGAAAAAAAAGGAAAAAAAAATTTTTTGACCTAAATACTTTTGCATTATTATTTTTTATGAAATAATTTTTTCCCAAAAAAAGATTTTCTGCAACCAAAGTAATCTTTCCACCACCTAAGGACTGAAGCAGCACGACAGCTTCTGTATGTTTGAATATTCATAGATAAAGAGTTGAGTGACAGGCAGCTAGCCTCCCTTAGCGATATTTGTGCGCATCAGTAACAGGGGAACTTTCTGCTATCAGCATAACTGGTTTTGCAGGGCAGATCAGCCATGCTCTTGAGATTAACAAAGCCAACTGAGGATCATTTTGTATCATGATTTTCCATTTGCTAAATTTAAAATGTTTGCCGCTTTAGCAGAGCTAGCTGTACATCCATCTCGTCATCAAGTTAGCTGGATCAATAAATAACCACATAATTCATTAACATTATGACTTAAAAGAAAAGAAATGACTGAAAATAATAGGGGGAGGGGTGGGGTTTCTATGAGTAAACTGACCAACTGTAGGTAAAGAGGAATGAGTTCAACAACAGACTTAAAAGAGAATAATCAAAAGAGTTTGGTTTTGCACACTGTGGTTTGAACTGTGTACATTATGAATATTGTACACTTGGGTAACAGGCGAAGAGCCCTAGAAACCTGTGCTTTGAATGATCTATATTTCTGTGTTAACTGACAATTATTGTTCAAGAGTGCCATGATTAAGTTTTTTTTTTTTTGGTGCATGGTGCAATCTTTGACATAAAACATCCAAATGCAAAACCGCTGCATTAAAAATTGATTTTGTGTTGTAGTAGTTTTACATTTATGCTCTACATTCAGGTGCATTCAGAGCACCTGTTATCACCTGGCCTTTGCCAGGAAACCTGACATTCCTGTAATGATAGCCAGCTAGCAGGTTTTAAAGTGCTGCACATTCTTATTTTTAAATGAATGAAAACATTTTTTTGTTCCAATTGAGTGATCACTTGAATAATTACCTTACAGATTTGGTTTTTTATTACCCATTTAATGAGGTTAAACAAAAACAGTTCATGCACCTTTCTGAAAACTCTATTAGATTTGAATACACCTTCATCATCATCATCATCATAATTATTATTAGTAGTCGTCAATATTATAAAATCTCATAAAAATGTATCTTCAGATAAAATTTTCGAGCAGTTTGATTTAAAGTTGGGCAGTTCCATATATACAATTATTTAGTGTAAAATCCAAATTGCCTCCATATTACATATTCCAGGAAGTATTTACATGCACTCATCTTTTGTGTATATTCTGTGGTTGCATTAGTGTTTCTGCCATATTTTATTATACATCATGTTGTATGAGCCTGGTATATTCAACATGAGTTCTGCTGTTTACTTTCCATGGCCTCGAGTTTGATGTGTACCTGCCAAAACTCATCTCTACTATCCCGTGAACACATTTGCTGCTTTTGCTGTGCCACAGTGGGCATAACTTGATGTTATTTATTGTACACTGAATCCTTACTGTTTACTAGGGGGAGCTTTCCTGAATGAAAACAAGAAACAGATTACTGGGAGGTATGATGGGAAAAAGCTCTATTACATAATTCATATATGAGTCTTATTCATAGTACACCTGTGCCAATCAGCATGTTTCTGTGGGTTCTGCCTGCAGCATCTCGTGAGAAAGAGTCAAATGATAAATGTATTGATTAATGCCAACTGTATCTCATTCTCTTTATATGGGGGGAAATTAGTGTGCAGTGTTTTGTTACACTCTGCTCACCCAAAACATCAAATTCATGTTCATGCCAAGATGAACTGCCTGTGAGTTCAATTCCCTGTTTGCCCACAAAAACCTGCACCATTCCCATGAGTTGGTGGCCAAACAAAGCTAGTTACTAAGGTTATGGTTTGTCTGTCTATCCCAGTAACAATTTATATGTAAAACAAATAGCAATAAATACAGTATTCGGTAAGGAAAGTAGTCACACAGTTTAGTCTAACTGTATGCCATGCAGTTGTACTGCAGAAGGCAAACAGAGATTATGCTGAAATATCTATGATACTGAAAATAAGTAGGACCTGCCCATACAGAACAATGAAACAGCATTAAAGGACATAGACCTGATGTCAACGCTGGAAAGCTAAAGGTTTGACTAAAGGTAATAAGTAGAATTGATTTATAAATGTTTCATTTTCAACATTAGTGTAGGATTAACAGTCAGATCAGTGGACAATGGTTATTTATTATGCATAGCTGAACTCAAAATTGTGAATGAGAACAGAAAATGCAGCATTGTCTGTCCTTATAGAAAAAAAAAACAGATGTGCTTGAACAAAGTTAGTCTCTGAAGTGTTCTGTTGCAGGATGCCTTCGATGCAAGGTTATATTCTTTGCATGTTAAACGTGCTTAATAAACTCCTAAGGGAACCTAGAATATCTCTAACACTATTAACTTCCCATTTTTATGCAAATAAGGAGATTTGTTATTCCCAATGGAAGCTTATTTTTTTTGGCTGTACCCTGTCAAAGTAAGCTATTAAATGGCCTGGACTGCCTGGAGCTGAAAATGACTGTAGATTACTTTAATTTGGGATGTGACATGTGTAAAGTTTCTTCAGACGGATGTGAAACAGTGTAAAAGAATCTGATTAAATAGGGATTATCTCTCTCAAAAAAAAGAAAATCAGTGGAATGCTTACCTTCATTAGTTGTTTGTGTGCTGTAACGAGGAAACACCATTTCATGCTGCTTTCAGTTTTCCCCAACCCAAAAAACTTAAACAAACAAATAAATAAATAAATAAATCCAAGACCCAAATATTTGGCAGTGGCAATGGCTAGCATTTTATAAGTGTGTTACTCTTGTGTTACGTACTGTGACGGGCGAGCAGGCAAGCTGCAACGAAGGAGGAAGCTGGCAGGCAGAGTGATGGGCAATGAGGGTTTATTAGGGAAACCAGGGCAGACAGCGACGCACATTACAACAATGACCGACAATAGACTGAGGAGGACGTGGACTGATATACACGAAACAAGCCGAATTAATGGGGAACAGCTGGGCACAATCGGGGAAGCACACGTAGATGATGAGGGGGCGTAGGACTGGACGTGTAGGTCATGACATCTTGGTTATGCAGAATTTGTGTATCGCCTTTATCAATGATATTGGGTGCAATAAAATGCATTTTCATTTTAATCCATCAGTACACAACACATATTTGTGAAGGAAAAAGGATATTGGTTTGATCTTTGTGGTAACCCCCCCCCATCAAAAAAATAAAAATAACTTGTTCTGCTGCCCGATGTCAATGTTTGAGATGGGAGTAATAAGGTGCATCCTCAGCCATTTGAAATGTTAAGTGGACCAGATGCGTAGTGAGCAGATTAATACCCAGGTCTGTAATGACCTCAACAGGCCCTACAGCGTTCCTTTCTGAGCCACTGGTTACTCTATACGAAAGGTCCTCTGAATGACAATTTATTATTCCTCTTTTCAGTGCCGATGACATTGCTATCGCTCTTGTGAGGCTGCCAATGATCTTTTAGAGTGGCTAAAAATAAAGTGGGCTGAATCTGATGCACCTTCCTGCCAGAAACCTGATATGTTTTTGGTCTATTTGCTCAAAGGCCATTTGATACGCCCCAAAAGTCCACATTTCCCTGGGCTGTTACAAAGATTCTGCAAAGATTATGAAAAAGTGCTATTATTTTTGTTTCTTCCCCCAAAAGTACAGATAGTTACGAAAGTTTTGAGTTTTCATTCAGCTTTAAAATGATTTTGTTCCTTTAAATATAACAGCAATAACCTGGCGTCATACTCAGAGAGCCACATGGTTATCTTTTATGTTATCCAAACAGTTTTTTTAAGTGGAAACGATACACTATTTGGTGAATTAATCCATCCCCAATCAGTTTTTCTGGTCAGGAGGGGAATCTGGAGTCTAATATCCAGGCAGCACAGGGCTCAAGGCTGGGGTACCCAGTGAATGGGATGCCAATCTATCAGAAGGCATATACACACACCAGGGGCGATTTAGAGAAAGCAATTAGCCTAACTGCAGGAGTAACTCATGTGACACTGGGAGAATATACAAACTATACGCAGACACAGAACAGAGGTGAGATCAGAACCCTCAATCCAGTACTTACAAAGCATCAGTGCCACCTACTGAGCCTCCATGCCACCCAGTGTTTATAATGAGTGCAAAAAAAGATAATTAGCCATTGTTGTTCTTATTTGTTGCTTAGCCAACATAACTCATAATTTGTTCATTTATACTGCTGAGGATAGTTGTCTGCCCTGGGGCTGCATTTGGCTGCTTCCACTGGCTAATGAGTTCAGCCCTGAGTGCAAGGCTCTAAATCAATGAAGTTTAGCTGGCTCAAATAAACAATGACAGAGAAGGATTATTTAAAAGAGAGCCAGTTGAGCTGAACTGGGGAGAGGAACTGGAAAGGAACCGGAGGGGGAATGGAGCATCCTACCATCTTGTCAGTTGTTGTTTTGTTTGCAGTCATCTGTATTTTTTTGACAGTTAAGGTTTCTGTCTTTTGGTTTGAGAGCACCTTTCATTTATTTTCAGGACATCAAGCATGTTTATAGTTTACAGTCCCAAAAGTACGATTTATTTTGGATTCCTACTCTCTCTGCTTCATCAGTTCAGCCCATTTGATTACCTCACCACACAACTAAGCATGCAGTGTTGCTTTCAATTCACACGTTATGAAGACCTTTGAAAGGCTGGTACTGAAACACCTTCAAACCCTGGATCCAGACACACTTGGGTGTGGACAATTCTCATACTCCACAGAGCCGACTCCCACCTGGACAAAGCAGCCTGTAGTCAGGATCACATTCTCTGACTCTTCAAGCATCCCGTCTCTCAGGTTGGGGCACGCGCCTAGAAAAATGTTGATTGATGGCCCTCAGTGCCCTGGATCATGGACAACCTCACCAACAGACGATATTCTGTGGGCTTCCAGATCTGTCGGTCAGAAATGGTGCTGAGCAGCACTGGGGCACACATCAGGAATCAGAGACAATTAGAGGACTTTGTCTTGTGTAGCAAGGAGAACAACCTGCAGCTCAACATCAGGAAGACAAAGTAGCTTGTGGTGGAATTCTGGCGTGATGTGGAGCCCCTGACAGCAGTCAACATCCGGGGGGGGGGGGGGGGTAGGGGGGGGC
>JAODKF010000040.1:24023505-24038093 GCA_026779585.1 Mormyrus proboscirostris | reverse complement strand
ATAATCCATAGTTAGTAGATAATTCCCAATGAGACCTGCAATACTCAATAGTTCCTAATGAAGTACTAGCGAACTACTATAATAATTAGTTCACTAGTTTACTAGTGAGTAATTAAGCATAACTCCTTAGTAGCAAATAGTACTAATTTAGGTGTTAATGAAGCACTACTCCTTTGTTGCTATTTAGTTCCTGAATATTTACCTGTTAACTACAGAACAGTATTATTGCTGTTAAATTTTATTACATTAAACTGATTTAATCATTTGATGATTTTTTTAAACAATCTCTGTTTCAAGTAACATTTCGGTATTATAGCTGGCCAAACCTCTGATTGATAGTCCTCCACCTCTTCTGCTTGTCCTTAGGGGCTTGATATTCTGCCTAGAACCCTATTGCCACTGTTATCATCAGAGCTTACCAGTAAATATCCAATGGGCCACTAGCTAAAGGTGAAAGTGTTTAAACTGAATGCAAGAGCAAAAAAAACTAAATTAGAAAGGGAAAGGAGAAGCAAAGACCAACAGTATTTGAATTACAGAATTTGTTGATAAAAGCAGTACGACAATCATAACTGGGACCAGAAAACAACAGGGCCTGCTGAGACCTTGAGTATAAGAATAAGGCATCAAGACGGACCTTCTCAAAATTCCCTAGGTGTTTATATTGGACCCAGGAACCTGCCAACACTGGAGAGTAGCAGCACTGCACTCAACCAGATAGCTGGACTCATCGAAGCATATATGAAAATATATATTGACTTTCACAGGAGGCCAAAATGGACTTTTTCTTACACTATCCATTTTATCACAGTTGTACTGTAAGTCACCTTGTATCTATTTGTGTTATTGCAAATAATCCTTTATTTCAATCAAATCACTCTTAACCTATACATTTCTCATGCTAGTAAACATGTTCAAACCAGATTAATTCTTTCCAAGCAAATTAATTAATATATGGATGTGTGTATTTGTGTCAGGATCTATGCCTCTCTGGTTCATCCTACTCCCTCTTCTGTGTTGTAGCCCCTTAGTCCCTAATGTGTTTCCCTGCTTTCTGGGATGCTGTGTAGCTCAGTGTGTTGAGTGTATGTCGCAAAGGCTGATCTCCTTCAGTCATGAGTTTGAGGTCTCACCAGTTTTCTGTTGGTTTGCTGTTTTTCCTTTGTGTCTGTCTTTGTCCATGCCTTGTGTTATTCTTTTAGATTTACCCTGCGTGTGCCTTGTTTAATTTCCTTCTGCTTAGCCTTATTTTCCTAGTCTTCACTGGTGTTTTTAAACTTTAGTGTTTCTTAAGGTTTCCTAGTTCTGTGCTTGTTAAATGTAATTTATTCCACCTTTTTGCTGTTGTCCCATATAGGTAATGGTTGATTTTGTTATAGTCCACGCCTGCATCCTTATTATCCTTGTTGCCTGTATGTATTCAAATGCCTGCTCTTCTTCTGTTTCTTGTTGGTTTGTTGTGGTAGTTTTCCCTGTGTGGCTGTATTCCTGTGTTTCTATGCATTTGCTAGTTGTATTTTTGATAGCTGTTCCCTGTTAGTTCTGTAGTTTTCCTGAGTTGCTCCCTGCGTTTATTTATGATTTATCAGTTTGTTTTTGACCCCACGCGGTCCCTTCTGTTTTCTATTCCTGCATTTATATTTGTTTATTAAGTAAGACCTGGATTTGTTGGAGTCACTACATCAGGGCTATTCAAATCCTGGGCACTGCTGATTTTCCAGCCTTCCTTTACCCGTGAGTCAGGTGTAAGGCCTCTGTGGCCAATCACAATCAGTAATTATTGAACTAACCACCTGGCATAATTGAAAACAAAGCCTGGATTTGGAATCGAGGTCCAGATTTGAATATATATATATATAATCCTATTTTGTGGTTCAGATAGGTAGATAGAATATAAGATGAAATGTTGATTTGTCTGCTGACCAGAGGCTGATTATTTATGTTATTTTATTATTTCTGTAACGTTGCGTAACCACTTTCATCTTATTTGGGATACAAATTTGTCTTTATGAGGGATGATGAAGGAACATGTATGGCATATTCAGCTAATAATATATTTATGTCAATGTCCATATTCCAAGTGTAATTTTTGGCAGTGACCTTTAACATGTGACCTGCTGAATGATAATTACAGTAAATAAAATTTTTAATTTTTCTATACTGCCTCTTTCTCTACAGGTATGTTTACTTTTATTCACCATGAACTGTTCTTTGATAGAATATTTGTAACATAACTTATGACTTATTCTCATTACTAAGTGCTGTGTTGAATTACAATAACACCAATTATTGTAAAGATGCTGAAAGCATGGCACCTTTGTAGAAAGTGAAAACCTGAGAATCTGAAGCAGGTCACAGCATGTGAAAATTTGCTCAGAGTAGGTCTTGCTTTTTTGCATTTTTTTTTGCATAGTAGCTAAAGCAGAAGTGTAATATGCTAATTAATGGTTGCATGTCACTCTGTAATTATTTCAGCAAATTATTCATCTATGACCTAGATATGCGTAAAAGCATGTTTAAAGATGGGGTTAAGATGAACATGAAACACACGCAGCTGTTGTCAGGCTTGAGCTGTGTGCTGTAAAGCCAGTGTTAGCTCACCTCCCTTCGCCTCCCGGCAGACCATGAAAGTAGAAGAACTGAAATCTATCATTTCATCCAGGAAAGAAAGGCTGCTCCTGCCACTGTTGAAGCAGGACAGGGACACGTGGGTGACAGTGCAGATGGTGCTCACAGCCTTGGGCATGGAGCGTCCAGCAAGAGCAGCGATGGGGGGGCACAACATGTGAGAAACTGGCAACACGGGAATGCTACTCAAAACAAGCTAAAGATGGAATGCAAATCTGCAACTGTGTGTCCCTGTCAGAGATAAGTGTGGCTAAGACATTTCAGATACCAGGCCTGAGAAGGGAAAGAAGAAAGGCAGAAGGCGGGTTAAGTTCAGGATCAGACTGTGCTGCAGGGCCATGCCTGGAGAGGGATCTGGCAGCGGGGGATCTGGCAGGCTGTGCACACAGCTGTGCCAACACAGGCACTGCACCTGCAAAAGAGGAGCAGTTGCATTGATATGGGAGCACACTGGAAATGACACATTATTTTAGTTTAATCAATTTCTTTACTTGCACTGTATTCCAGTTCTTCTTCTTGGTTATATTTATTATATGCAGATGTATATATTTATTTAAACACCCAAATTATAGGTTATGGTAAATCTCATCATCACAGCAGGGAGATGGTAAGGTGTGGAGCTCTATATATCCCTAAGTCTATAGCCCTAACCTAACTGCACCACATCCAGAAGTACTTCACAGTATTACCTGTTAAGCCAGTGGGTTTTATTATTGTCCATACAGAGCGTTGCCTACAGACACCTAGTGCACAAATACACTAAGAAGTATTACTTATTAATAGGCCTAGTATTGATTAGAAGTACTTTCTGTGGCACAGGAAAGTTTGAGTGATACCTTCTGAGGGGCATACAGGTTAGGTTGATATGAATATCTTGTTATTCTATATTATACCACATTATACATTACAGAGTCTGTAATGTACAGCTGTGCTGTCTGTCTCCTGCATATCATGCTGCAAGACTTTTGCCAATAGATCTCATTACCTACAGAAGATATTGGCTAAACACTTTTGCTCAACTTTCACCATTGAGCACATCCTCTTTGCCTAACCTCCTACACACAGGGCAATTTAATGTATCTTTTTCTATTGTTTCACCAGATAAAAAGATCAGTCATTAAACAAGCTTAAACAAGCTTGTTAAACAATTACTTCCAAATGGCGCAATGGGAAAAAATGCTAGGGTGACTTGTTTGTCCTCAATAATAATAATAATAATAATAATAATAATAATAACCTTGTGTGTGTTTGTGGATTTTGCATGTTCCCCCCATTTTAACGTTTCTTCTCTTCTCCTCCTAGTCCAATTCAAATCAGCAGTCTTTAGACATGTAGTTAGAATAACTGATGTTTCTAAATTATCTATAGAGTGTGATCGTACTGTTTTGTTCCCCGCAATGGACTACCATCCCATTCATGATGTACCCATAGCCATGTGCTCCACGTCACCCCATAACCCTGACCGGGATAAGGATCTAGAAGGTGGGTGGCCTGATACTGTGCATGTGTGAGTGAATGTTGCGTGAGTGAATGGTGTGTGAGTAAATTGTGTGTGAGTGGGACCTGCAGTGGGTTTGCACTCCATCCTGGGTTGTTCCCTGCCTTGTGTCCATAGGCTCCTGCATATGCTCCGAAATAGGATAAGCAGTTACACAAAATGGATGGATGGATGATAATAATAATTATCATAATAAAAAAATAATAAATACTAATAATAATAATGTCAGAATTATAGATAGCCAGTCCTGTGAAGAAATGCAACTCAGATTCCCTCATTTGACATAAAATTCCTCCTGGACTAATGAATTCAGCCAGATCATTGTCACAGTTATTGTCAGGGTGTTTGCAAAATAAACAGAGTAGGAAGTGGTATTTTAATTTCAAATTGTCTAAAAATAGTGTGCATGCACTCTAAAGCAGTTCAAAACTAAGCCTGTTGCACGATATGTTGGCCTTGGGAAAAGTAACAGCATGGCAGAAAGAAGTCAACTAAAGATTGTATATAAATTCCATTTCTACCCTCTACAATCAGAATGACAACAAAAATGGCAGATTTACAGAATGGTTGGCTGAGAACGTCCAGCAGTACGAGTAATTATATAATTTCTCATTACAGAATTATGAAGCTTCTCAGATGGCTACAAACTAAAATAAAATGTTTGTTCTGCAACACCATATAATTGTATATATTATTGTGTCATTTTAAGTTTTTGTATTGTTTTTTTATTTGAAAACTAATTTAGTTTTGAGTGTGGTTTCACAAGTTTTTCTTTAAAAGATGTAAAGATATTTAGTTGTATATTTTACTTTATGTTTTAGTAATTTTATTTCTAGGCATAGATGGAACGTTGGAGGACTTGCCGGCTACTACCAAATACTGTGATGTAATGCCAATGTTTTATTTCTGTGGTTCATTGCACCAGTGCCCCAAAGGTAAAGGAATCATTACATTAGCTAATTAGTAAAATGGTAATGGGAAGTATTTGCTGTTTGTTTTTATTTGATCACAGTTGGTTTCAGAACCAATAGTTATAGTTATTTAGTTGTAGTTTTTATACATTTTTTTCATACCTTATTTTATTTTACGTGAAGCTGCACCTGCAACAGAGAGCAGACAACAGAGCGGAAGCAGCGTGGCTGGATAAAATGTTAGGGGCATTTATTCTTATACAAATACGATATTGCAGTCAAAGTTTATCATATGAAAGCCAAACTTACTGAGGTCATTACAATTGATTGACTGAAATGATTTTTTTAAAAGTTAGTTTATATATAAAAAAGACCACCTACCTATGTCCCCAAGGGTCAGCTAAAAAAAATTATATTTGTTATGAAAATCCCTACATGTCATGTGGGATAGAATTAGCATAACTTTGCATCATGAGCTTTTTCCTGCTTGAGGGTGTGACATTTAATTATATCTGTAATTGGGCGAATATTTAAGTATGAAGTAACTTGCTTTCAATCATATGGGATTCATTGTTAGGCAAAGGGAGAGCCACAGACTAATGGTTTTTATTATACATATGTGTTGGGTCTCTTCAGTCGTCAACCAAAATATGCCCCTGAGGTACTGCCCCTAATTTAACATCTCTCTATCTTTTATAAATGTATCTAGTATGTGGGAACATCTAGAGTCAAGGTCACAAGCAAAGGGACAGTCTGAATGGGATGCTGGCACACCACAGGACAGTCACACACTATGGGCAAGGCAGAGACAGCAATCCATGCAACCTTGTGTTTTTGCTGGCTTAGTTCTGTGACGTTAAAAAGAAGTAGGTATGAATTAGAAGACATTAAGTGTAGATGCACAAGATTTGGCTGCTCTCTGTTCTTCTTAAACTTTGATGTAACAAACAATAATTGATCAATTGATTAATTATTACTGTCCTATTGTTTTTATTATTGCTGAGTAGTACTTCCAACAATTGTAAAGGTTTCAACAAAATGCAGGAATATCTTGAATATTTAAAAAATATATTGTTCCTTATCTAATGGTTACCAGTGAATTGATGTGTGTTTGCCGTATTGGCACACTGCTAATGAGTGTCAACGAGCCTTGTTTGCTCAGTATAACATGTTCATTGCAGTGCAGTGAGGAAAAAAGAAGTATTCATTCACAATTACCTGCAGTCATTCCTAGAATAGAAATAGAATTTATATTATGTATAAATTCTATGTGCTACCATTAACTGTGGAAAAATTGCACAACTGACCATTAAGATATATAATAACAATTTAACAGAAAAAAAGAATAAATATTAATATCACTGAGTAAAGTGATAATAAAAGCAAGTGAGCCCCCAAAATGAAAATTAAATAAATGAAAATTACAATACACAAATGATATGACTGGAAGAAAATGCAGGTGGTGTGAAGAGCTTCATTTTAATAAACATATAGGTTCATAATGCATATCCTTCAGGGGAAAACCAGCCACAGGAAACTCATTCTTTCAGAAGCATGGGTTGTGTATTTCTTTCTATTGTGCAACATTAGTTTACTCATGAATATTTAATGCATGATGGGGCAGTTAGTTTAGTGTGGCTGGGAACAATTTAATATTGCCAATAGCTTTTACTGCCTTGGGAATTACCAGCGAAATATTTAAGCTTTTAGTAAGACTGCAAGGGAGAAAAAGAAAAAAAATAGTTCTTGAGTTGTATGGCTTGAATGTTAGGTCATAGAACCAAAAGAATGGTCTGATAGAAATATGTTAATTGCTTCAAAACTGTTGAAGTGATTACTGTCACTTTAAACAAATAAGGCCTTGGACATGATGACTAAAGTATTATACTTTTCTGTTAATCATTTTCTGATTTTTTTATATTACCTTTATAATGAAAACATATCTGTTTGTATATAAAGCCACTTGATTAATTACAAAACTTTTAATTACATGTAACAAACAATGAATGATATATGGTATACTTATCGCAATGTGCAAAGAAACATTCATTTACAATATTTTACAATAGCTAAAAATAGTTCCACTTCTTACTATTGCTTACTATGGATAATATGAATAAAGTAAAGTCATATGGCTTAAGACATTAAAAACGACTTATCTAGAGTTCAAACACTGCTTCTGTGCTACATGTGTGGAGTCCTTTGCATACTGCTTGGGATTCTTCTTGCTGTGAAAATACATACAATTAGGCTTTTTGACACATTCAATCCCCACATAGAGAGTGAAGAACAAGAATGGATCCACCAACCCTGGATGAGTGTGGCCATACTGCTACCCACTGCATCACTGTTCCCCAGTGAAAACCATCTTAGACATAAGAGAGTTTTTATAGCATGACTTTTGTTGCCTTTAGATTGTCATGCAAGTGCATATAAACAGTGAAAGGTAGCTACTGTAAAGAAGACTGACAGTGACTTAAAGCTTAAAGCTGTAAAATATGTGTTCACCGTCAAGCGTGTGCACTGACATAATAGAACCGTGGCTGGACAGGATCCTAATTCATCAGTGCTTGGTGAATAACTGTGTTGTGGTTAACTGCATGAACTGCACAGGAAGGCAGCTATCCAGGGGCAAACAGGCAATATTGCCAATGGTGATTACCCAAATGGCCATCAATGAAATAAAAAATTATCCATTCATCATCTACTGAAGGTGGGGGAGAAAAGCTCTCACAAGAACAGTAGATGAGGAAAATTTTCCCAATGGCCAGTCTGCATTTGCAGCTATCCAAATTGTACTGAGATTGGGCAGAGATTATTTCTGATCACTAGGATGTTGTTTAATTGCACATTGGTGACCCAACTCTACCCTATGAGATGGACTATGAATCTCCCCACTGGTCAAGTGAACATACAGTACTGCTCAGCAGTGTAAGATCAGCTTCACAGCTACCATGCTCCTCTTTGAACAAGGTGTAGTCGATGTCTGTCCAGGATTTCTGTCAGTCCACTAGCTTGCCATGAAACAGCAGTAGCCTGAGGAACTGTCAAAGAAACATGCATGATGTCCACAACCACAGTGAGGCAGTGACACTGGGGAAGATGGGTGTAAGCATGGTGAAGACAAAGATGCATCTACATGCTGCACAATGCGCACAGGGCATTATGCTGGTATTAAATTTATCCAATGCTATACAAGGAGACCGACTGCACCACCTGGAGAATTTAACAAGATACAGTGCTTAGAACCCCAGGAAAAGGAAAAGCTACCTGATTAGCAACCAAGTTTTTTTTATTGGGTGATGAGCAATCAGTTGAAAAGGAAAAGGAAAAACTTTATTAAAATAGACTTTGTTACAATAAAATTTTAAAACAACAACATCGACTAGTCAAAATAAGCAGGTATAAGCTATAACCACCAGGCACAATCTTCCTTAACCTTTAGTTCAATTCTCTTAAGCCTGTTAAGATGGTTTTTGACTTTAGGAGACTACCCTGTTAACCCCTTCCCCTTATCATAAGTGAAACAGCAGCAATCCACCTCACAAACCCTTAAATGGGAGTCTTCATGGGCATAAAGGTCCAACAGAGGATGTTCCACCTCAAACATTTGAAGAAATTCAAGCTCCCACGAACAGCCCTGGTGCAGTTTTACACCATCATACTGTCTGTCCTCACATCTTCACTGACTGCTTCTTTTGGATCATGTGCTGCAAAGGAAAAGGCAAAATTCCAGTGCAAGAGAGATGACAAGGTAGCCACTGACTCGACACATCCTACCAACCCAATATTTCATCCACTATCTTCAGGGATGAGATATTGGACTATTAAAACAAGAACTTCTAGGCACAGGCACAGTTTCCTTCCTCGGGCAGTGCCCCTCTCAGTAACAGAATGCATGGATTTCCCATACAATAACATATATGCCGTAACGGGAAGTTGTTATTGTGTATATTGTATCTTACTACATACTGCACAACCACAACAACACCACACATCCTTTAACACTTATTGTCTTGTTCTTGAATAACGACAAGTTAAATTCCTTATAACTATGACTTTAGTTGGCCAATAAAACTGATTCTGATTACGATGGAACAAGCTTCAGCATCCTTGGCATACTATGTTGACAGTCTGAACAAATCTGTACACTTGGCAATTTCAGCCTCTGTAGAGTGCCAGCAAGCTCATCGGACTAGACCCCAAGAACACTCCAGGTACTGTAGTATCAATAGGAACCATACAGCTTACTTTGCATCCCTCTTAGCATATGAAGAAGCCTGAGGAATAAACTTACGATCTGTCCAGGTGCCCAACCTGCCACCCCGTGCATGAAATTGCAAGCATCAGAAACTTCACAGATCTCCCTGCTGTCAGCGCACACCACGCCTCGACACCTAAATTTCCATTCTGTCCGCACCGTTGCCTCCAGCCAACAAATTTGTTGGGCCTCCAAATACTGTACGGATTGGGTTTGTGCATCACAAACCACTGCTGATGCGCTACTAGGCCTCCATGCGTATTCTACTTCCCTATTTATATTAGACAGTCGCGAAGAAAGGCACAGTCTGCTCTCTTATCAGACGGCAGAAATTAAACAATTATGACTGCTAGTAAAATTAAATCAGCAATTCACAATACCATTAAACCTAAAAGAAAACTCATTAGTGTAAAACATGCAATACAATCCAAATTCAAAAACAACACACACCTACATGACATCCCCCATACTTTATACTGCGAGTTCCTGTCAGTGGTTTTTCAATACAAATAATGGGGAATGGCTGGACTGTATATCGAATGTTTATGGTATATCAATATATTATTATATATTATATATATTTGAAAACGAGCTATAGAATGACACAATGCTGTTTATATTGATATGCTTTTATTATACGTTAAAATTATTGATCTACTGTATTAAAGATTTTGACTCAAGACCAAAAGTATTACTTCCTGGTTGTAAGCAATATGAGAGCTTCCTTCATGATTTTGCACAGAATCCCAGAATTCACAGCTAAAATCCAACAATTTCGTTAGTGAATCTGAGGGAATTTATAAAGAGGGACTCAGAGGGACTTATAAAACTATATGGACTCAAATTAATTGTAATGTAAATGCAGTTTCATGCTCCCCTGTCACCCAGAGGAGGATGGGGTCCCCTTCCGAGCCTAGGTTCCTCTCAAGGTTTCTGCCAGAGAGAGTTTTTCCTTGCCACTGTCGCCACAGGCTTGCTTGGTGGGGTTCTGGCCGGTTGAATGTAAAGCGCTTTGTGACAGTGACTGCTGTTAAAAGTGCTATATAAATAGAATTTAATTGAATTTCATGGAGGGGAAAGGTGAGGAATCATTGTCTCATGTTTGGATTTTATCTAATATTGAATATTTAGCACACCTCATAGAAAATTTCATCTAATCTGCCTAAAAATTTAGGGCACGATTTTATGGCGTAGTGCGTTCACACTGACAACTAAGCTAAAATTCAGTGCACTGAAAGTACCTGGATGGTCACTGAAAACGGCCAGAAAACGCAGTGCAGAAAGATGGACACTACTCGCACTAAACGGACGCCATTTTAAGTACGTAGTGGAAGGGGAGGGTCTTTCGGCAAATTTTCACGGCAGATATTTTGGCGCGCTGGAGAATCACGATCAAATGCTAGTCCATCACTTCTAGTAAGTGTAAAATGTTAGTGTTCCATTAGGACAGCACTTACCCATGGTAGTGTGCAGTACAGAAGGAAGTGTGCAGTGTGGACTACGCACTACATCTCAGTGCACTGACGCAAGTGCGCATTTCGGACGCAGCCACTGTCTACCATCGGATTACCAAATCCAACTCCTCCTAATGCCAAAAGGGTTGAAAGATATTCTTAAGTAAAATGTTCTCCCTCCCCCAGTCTCCAGCCTAACCCAATAAATTAATCCCATGTCCCAACAATTCTACAAATATTGTAAACTCAGTCAGTAAAGATGGACTGGGCCCCCAAGTTAGATGCTTTGCACACATGCATGACAGAAAGCAACAGTAGTCAACCAGGTGTCCAGGTTACAAGGCAGAATTATAAAAGTTTTTTCCACCGGAGACCAACAGCAACACATAAATGGGAGAGAAGGCAGGTGATGCTTCATTTACCAAAACACACCCTGATTCATGATGTCCCTACTCTCTAGAACTAGTATGATGTGGTGGAGAGATACCTAGAGCAGCAAGCTGCTGTTTATTCAGTGCTGACAGAAAAGGCAGTCAAGAAGTACAAAGACATAATCACATTGTCTGACCAAGATTTGAGAGTGGCAGAAGAGGTAATTGTAGTCCGTAAACCCCTGAAAACTGTCACAACACTGAGGAGTACTGAAACTGCATTATCACTTTCAATGATCCTGCCTCTTAAAGCAAAAGTTCTCAAATCCATCGAGACAGATGAGGAAGAGTCTCTCCTGTGAGAGGAACAGTCCAACTGTGAGAGAAGTGAAGACTGCCGCCAGTAGGAATCTGATGGACAAAAACTTAAACCCTGTTCTCCAGGACTTCATTCACAAATGCACAGCACTTGATCTGAGGTCCACGGCCCTTCCTCCGTGACGGTCTTCGTGCCATCCCAGACCTGCCTCATGTTTTCCTGCTGTAGCTTCCATTCCACCTTCCTTCTGTTTGACTCCTTTACCTTCTTCAGCCGGTCCCTGAGTGCTCCCTGTTCACACTTCAGTTCTACCCAGTCTCTCTTCATTAAGGAAGTCTTTTACATCACTGGTAATCCAGGGCTTGTTACTAAGGAAGCATCGTACAGATTTGGTGTGAAGAAAAGTGTCCAATAGTTTGTCACTATTTATGAATTTTTACAAGTTAAATTCAAAAACGAAGAATGTTCATATTTTGCATGTCTTTTTTCACTCTATTGTACTGGACTGTGACTTCAACATTGGGGTACTTTACGAACTGTGATTTTGCATACCATTACACTCATAGCACAAATACTTGTATTGCAAAAATAGTGCAAGCTTATTAAAATACCACAGTTGCATTTAAAATCAGAATGTGGCTTAATGTAGGCAGCTCATAAACATTTTTTCCCTTCAGTTGCATACTTTTGTCCTATTGGAAAAAAAAGTTATAATGTGCTAAACCTGAAGGCTTCTGGCGATTTTCACTTGCCAGCAAGAATGACTAAAATCAACTCTTTAAAATGTGAAGCAGTATGTTTTGCTGTTTATGTAAACTTTCCAAACTTTTCATTGGTAGCTTCTCACAACCTTGACCTTGAAAAAAGGGAGGCTGATCTGATCCAGCCAGCCACAACAGAGTGACTAAGCCAAAACTAGAGGCAATGCTGTCTAGGGGAATAGAGAATTAAAATACTTTTGGCTTTTAGATGGGTTACAGAACCTTTACAATTACTCTTAACAATGCACTGGAATGTCTCCTCAATTATATCTTTCTACAACATGTCAGACAATAAGGTTGTCATTTCCTAATACATTGCTGGAGGCAAAGGATGGAACTTAATAGACTGAATATCCCCAGTAGGGATCCTATGCTGAACAGCATCAACTCTTCCTAAATCACTCCAAGCAAACATGTGGGCCCACTTCTACAGGAGGGTCTGCAACTGACCTCCCTAATAAGGTAACAAATCTCTGATGACTTACAGTAGGGAGAAGAAGTCAACTGATGGAACCAGCCCTTCCTGCATTGCTAGCTGTACTTCCACAACCACAGTCCTCACCACCTCATGAAAACCAAATCCTGTGATAGCCACAAATAATCTACAATAACTAGCCCCATCAGCTCCATTCTTATTTAACAACTTCACACATAGCAAGTGCCCATGCATTTTGACAGCCAGCCAGCACACATACCCTACAAAATGGTCAATTCACATGCAGATCTGGTTCAACCTCAACCTTCAACTTCAAAAACTAATGTGGTATAGCCCACATAATCCCATATATCCATTCCATTTGCAGCGTTCAACACCAAAAAGGGTAGCCCATTTTCCACACTCATTGCAAGAAGTATTTACCAAAAAACTCAGTTGCACCAAGGTCACAAACTGTAATCAGAGGACATTTTCACACCACGGGAACATTTTTTTTTCAGAAACCTGAACCTTTTTCTAAAACTAGGAGCATTGTCATGTTCTTACTGCAGGCCTGACTGTAGTTACGCTGAGGCAGTTCTGAAACCCTGTTTTAGTCCGTACTCCAGCCTTGGTACTTTTTCTTTGAACTAAAAGTAATGGAGAGGGGTTTGCTGCAATAACTTGCTGATTGGTTGACTACAAACACTAGCGCTAACTTGCAAGTTGTGTGGAAGTGCTGGCAGAAGAGAGAAAAGTAGCAGAACAAAACCTGAGAAGATGGAATTGTTTTTGTACCTCAGTAACATCAACACCACAACAGGAGAAAAACACCACTTGCCTGCCTTCACTAAAACTATATTTCCAGCATAAAATGGAACCAATGTCAGGTTACATGAGCTAAATGGAATAAACATCAAACAATGAATGCAACCTATCATACAAACATAAGAACCACTTCTTACACCACTAAACTACTGAAACATACAACTAAGGATCTTTCTAAAATCCCCTAAAACTACTGAAACCTGTGTGAAACTATTACTTTTAAGAACCAGAATAGATTTAAAATTTTTCACTCAGACCTGGGACCCAGTACCTAATAGCCCCCTTAAGGCAACACCACTTACTATAACTTCCACCATACGACAATTTCCAACAAAAGAGGAAATTGCTCCTGTGCCATTAGTAATCCCCACAACTCAAGCTTCAGCGGTGCCCCTGACCACCACCACAATTTCGAGCCATATGACCCATGTTTGCAAATATGACAGATTGGCCTACCTCCAGGACAACACATGTATTGTGCCTGCTGAGGCTTTCTCCTCTCAGTCAGCTGAAAGCCACTTGAACCAATGACATTAGACAAAGTACGTTCCCTGTACCGCTGGGGAACCAAAAGTAGGACCACAAGTCTTGACACCCCCAAAAATCTCACCATGATACTCCACCTACTGATATTCACTTTCCAGCAATGAAACCTCCCTACATACCCCAGGAAATGTCTCCTCTGAGTTCCAGCACAAAAAGGTCTTCAAGGCCTGCTGTAGGCCACTGTCACTCAACACCAACAACAACTGATCCCATAGCAATGCTGATAACAGAGGTTAGGGATACTATAAGATTCTCAAAATTGTGGAAAAAAGAAAAACATCAAGTCAGAGAGGAGAGATGAAGTTTTATCTGGTGAGAGCCACCAACAATGGTGACACAGCATCACAAGAGCGGATTATGCTGAGAAGATCTGTAACAACACCAGAGTTTGTCAATGGTGAGAATAACACTGAAATTACTACAGATGACATTTCTACATCACACCAGTTAGTTAAGGGTGCAACCCCCCTGCGATCTGGAATAATCTTGTAATACTTGTAATATTTTTTGGTTCCCTTGATCCCCTAAGTGAGCGAATCAAGCATGCGAAATACCAGACATGAGCAGGGTTTTGTAATGCCTAGAACGTAAAGATC
>JAODKF010000040.1:24000588-24013373 GCA_026779585.1 Mormyrus proboscirostris | reverse complement strand
GCCCCGGGCAACATAGCTCCTGGGATCACAGGAACACACAAACCCCTCCACCACGATAAGGTGTCGGCTCATGGAGGAGTGGTTTATAATCTGGTTATTAATTAGGTTGTAACACAAACAAGTTAAACACAGTTTTCTTTTTATTAATTTACAAGTGGCAAAAGGGAGCCTTATTGTAAAGTGGTACCATAAGAGACTATCCACGTTGGTGTTCCAACAAAGGACTTTAAAATAATTTCAAGTAATATATCACTGTCACTAAATATATGCTTTACAAGAAACTGGTGTGTCTGGTTCAATGCATTTACGGCAATAATCACTTGTTGGTCTACTGTGGAATATGACACAGATAACCTGCTGCAGCCAGTTAAATGGAACCACAAAAGCGTCTTACTTATTTCTGATAGGCAGGTCTCATCCATGGGTGATGGAGCTGCACTGTCAGTGTCCCCAGCTAGAATGATTCCTGTTAGGGACATTACTCCTATGATGGCAGCTAGGCTACAATGCGGAGGTGACATTGATGTGGTGCTTGGGCCACCCCCTGCGGCACGGACGTGGGATCTGCGGCCTTCAATCCTTTTTTTTTGGTGGTCATTTTCAGATCGAGCCACTTATTCCTCACCTCTGCCACTGTTCTCATTACAGGTGACATGGCATTACCTGCATGTGTCACCTGTCCTCATGCTGGGTCCTTCTCTTTCCTTGACAGACCACTGGTTATATTTCCAAACATACATATTTCCTTCCAGCAAAACTTCTCTGTGATGTTCTGTTTTTCCCTCATTCACTTTATCTTAATAGAAATATACAGTTACAAAATTACAATAGAAGCATAAGGTGCAAAATATAATGCAAACAGGAATAAGTATTTGGGGGTATATATCTCTTCACAGTTTCCATTGCTGCCACATGTTCTCCTATTGTGCTGTTCAATGTGTGTTACACGGAAATCATATGCCCATATTTGGTTAATTTTGGGTGTGTCTTTATTTAAATTAGTCTTGCCGTGCATGTGCAGTTAAATTTAGAATGTGTGACATTTATCAATGTTCACTACGTACGGCTGTTTGTACGCACGAATGATAATTACCAATTTGCCTCTGTGTATGGGCAATTTGTATGCATACATTTAGGAATTGTTATATGCACCCTTTGATAAATGAGCCCCCTAGATCCAATATGTTCTAGTCAATGGATATAGGAGCACATGTCAGATATTAAGTCACTCTGCATCCGAGTCAACAGATTGTACAAGTAGAATTGGTTGTTGAGGCTTACAGTCAAATACGTAGTGAGGAAAATAAGAATGTTGTTGAACTTTTGATACTGAGTTCTCAAAACTTAGCGTCATAGACATCATCTTTTTATTTTCTTCTTAACTGTACGGGCAAAATATTTTTATTCATCTTCACTGTCATAATAACAGTATGTGATAACTGGTTTCATCTGAATTCTCAACAGAATTTAAAATGGAAACGTTTCCATTATCAACTGTAATTAAACATACAGGAAAAAATAAACCTTTTAATGTGGAGAAATAAACCTTTTAATTTGTAATGTATTGTATTTTGGAAATGTTTGCCAAGTCCACATCCTCCGGATGAAATTGCATTAAAAGCTTTGAAAAAGAATGTTATTTAATTTCATTTGTGTATAGTGTAAGTGTTTGTATATTATGTGTGACAGTAATAGGTTATAATTGTCTTAAACACACAGAGATAATTAATGAGAGGAAATCTAAAAACGACAATGGCTTTAACAAATACAGCATACTATACTTCACAGTCAGCCTCCTCCCCCATCTTTTGTTGCTTTTCAGCTGAAATACACTACAGCACCCACACTAAACACTAAACAAAATAACCCAAACACGGCTTTTTTTCAACCCCGTTTCAAGTTCTACTGAATATATAAAAATTCTGTAACATTTTATTTAAGACCATGTTTTTAGTATTTTATAAACACGTTCACAACAAATAATAAAGCATTCACAAAGTATTATAAACAAGGCTGTAAATATTTATCAAAAGGCATTACACATTTTAGCCGTGTGTATTATGCATTCTGAATGCTTTATGAAGCTCATCTGTAGTTCATCTGAAATGTACTATAGAGACCTTTATAATGCAGGTCAAATCATTATGAATGCATTATGAATGTATTTATGAATGACTGAAAACATTAAGCCAAGTGTTACCAAAAATTCCTACAAATATAATCTTTGAAAATGCAGCACACAATAAGGTTTGGTTCCTAAAAGGTCAATCCAGGTCCCTAAACTACAGTACCCAGTGTGGGCACTGTGTGGGGGGCAAGAATGGGACTTCTTTGGACTTGTTTCTTATTTGATGTGAATTACAGTACATTTCAGCTCTTGGTATTTTAAGATGATATCAAAATTGTTTAATCCTTTCCAAATAAAGGCATTTGCAAAATGTAACACCAACCACAAACAGCATTCTTTAAGAAAAGGCACTGAACTAGGGGAACTGAGACCTTGTTCTTTGTTAGATCTATTAAAACAGGATATGTCATAGGGGCTTCTACAAACTTCATATTTACAAAGCACACGTGGTAAATTTTACAATTGGCTCAGGGAGTTTGAATAAACAAACAAGCAAATAAATAAAACCAAAATTCAACAGACATTCTTCCAAACAAACCTTTCTATTTCTATTTCTATTTCTATTTCTAAAGGCTCTTCCTCCTACCACAGCTGGTTTTTAAAGACATTAATCCCTCCTTATTTGAAACAAGAGGCAGATGGGTCACATTTTAAGGGGCAATTTTGGGGCATCCGTCCTATTGCTTCCCAGTAACGTGGACAGCTAACAAGCAAAACTGCTAAAGCAAGAAGTCGACATATCCCAATTGTAGGTAGAAGGCGCTAATCCTAAAAGCTTTAAAAATGGTATATGTTGCATATAAATGTTTCCATTATCTATTACACCTTTTAAGTATAATACAGGACATTCTGAAACAATATTGTTCTCTAGACACTTTTTTTGTTTTGCCCTGGGCATTCTTGATTATTCTTGATAGCTAACACTATGCATTTTAAAATTATTATTATTAATATTATTATTATTATTGTCGTTGTTGCTGTCATTAACTGCTTTGCAACACATGTCAACATATGGTCTTTCACAGCCTTGATAATCTCCTGCTTCATACAACACATTTATGTTTTTGTTTTTTTTAAAGGGATTGTCACTTCTATCAACAAGCTGGTAGTTCTTTGGGAAGAAACGGGTGGTTTTTATGTTTGTGAGATAATCTGAAATATGATTTTATGAATTCTAAGTTGCAAATATAGAAAAAACAAACACGTAGGAGTACATCTTACACTCTGCACTGAAAAAGTCTAACAAATTTAATGCAGTAAAAATTAAATTTCAGTCTTGAATATTTCTGCTCTTTTAGCATTTTTTATTTTGATCATTCATTGTATTTCATTTATTAACTCCATTATTTTGTTTAATCTTTTTTGGTCTGATTGCAGGCAAAGCAAAAAATTCCCAAAGGCCATCCTCTGACTTTTATTATATTATATATGTCATGCCCGGCTCGTCCGATCCTTGTGTGTGCCATGCCCCCTCATTATCCACGTGTACTACCCTGATTGTGTCCAGCTGTTTCCCGTTGATTTGGCTTGTTTCATGTACTGTATATTTAGTCCGCGTTCAGGTTAGTTCCCCCAGGTCTGTCATTCATGTTGTTCACTGAGTGCTCCCCTGTCTGCCTGCTCTCCCTAAATAAAAACCCCATTATCCTTAGATTCCAGTCTCATGGGTCCTGCCTTCCCGCACCCCGCTCGCTTGTCAGACACGGTCATAACAGAATGACAGACTTCGCCAAAGAAGACTTACCTCCCAGAGCCGAGCACTAATGCATCGGCTTACTCCAGGAGGCTGTTTATTTTCTCAACCAGCCCGATGTCCAGGAGGACCCGGTAGTCCTGCAGGAGATGTCCCCGCCCAAGGGCATGCACCGCCTGGCAGCGGTGCATGAAAACCTCCGGCTCATGGTGGATCACGTGACCAACAGGAGGCTGCGGCTGGTCGCACCGTTCACAGCAGTGGCCAGAGAACCGCCATTCGTCCCTGCGGACAAGGCGCAATCTCCTTCCACAACTGTGAGCCGGAGAAGAAAGAGAAGGAAGCCAAAAGAGGACGCCCCAACAATCTGTCAGTGATCAGAAGGATTTCCCGATCACCCCGGAGATCACCGCTACTGCACTCCCGCAACAAGGTGAAGACAGCTTAATCTATTGAGCGGCCTCCATTAGCGGCTTATTCCTTTTGGGGGGCAAGACTGAAACCCAAAGGAATCAGTGCGCTATGGGACGCGATTCCCCATGTTCCCCGGACCCTTAAAGGGGTAATGCCCCCGACATTCCTGATCTGCCTGTCCCGCCTGTCTTGCCTGTCCTGGTGGCTACCACATGACCCACTGAGGCTCTGGCTGTGGCGCCCCCTGCTGGCACTGAGCTGGCGGTTCCTGTGGCGCCACCTGCTGGCACTGAGTCGGTTCCTGCTACAGCCCCGCCTCCTGCTGCAGCTCCGCCCTCACCCCGGAGATCACCACTACTGCACTCCCGCAACAAGGTGAAGACAGCTTAATCTATTGAGCGGCCTCCATTAGCGGCTTATTCCTTTTGGGGGGCAAGACTGAAACCCAAAGGAATCAGTGCGCTATGGGACGCGATTCCCCATGTTCCCCGGACCCTTAAAGGGGTAATGCCCCCGACATTCCTGATCTGCCTGTCCCGCCTGTCTTGCCTGTCCTGGTGGCTACCACATGACCCACTGAGGCTCTGGCTGTGGCGCCCCCTGCTGGCACTGAGCTGGCGGTTCCTGTGGCGCCACCTGCTGGCACTGAGTCGGTTCCTGCTACAGCCCCGCCTCCTGCTGCAGCTCCGCCCTCACCCGAGGTCTCGGGGCCTCCTGCAACCCCGCCTCTGCCTCTAGCTACACCCGAGGCGCCTACCGAGGCCCTGCTTGATGCCTCACCCGTCTTGCCCGTCCTGCTTGTTCCAGCGGCCGCTACACCCGGGGCTCTAGTGCCAGCCTCACCTCCGGCTGCGCCCGCAGCCCCACCGGTTGCCGCTCTCCCGCCGCTGCCCTCCGAGGCTCCTGCTTCGCATGTCTCTTCGACTCCGCCTGTCCTGCCTGTCTCTCCGGCTTTTGTCCCGCTTGTTCGACCTGTCCTGCCTTTCGGCACCATTCTGTTTGCCCAGCTCGTGCTGGAAGGGCCTGACCGGCCAGTTCTTGTCTCTGCACTCTCTGAGACCCCTGCCATGCTGCCGCCCATTCCAGCTGTGCTCAACGCCCACCTGCCTGCCACTGCGCCCAAGGTAGTTGCGCCTCCGCTGCCTGCCGGCGTGCCCGAAGTAGCTGCGCCTCCGCTCAGCTCGTCCGATCCTTGTGTGTGTCATGCCCCCTCATTATCGACGTGTACTACCCTGATTGTGTCCAGCTGTTTCCCGTTGATTTGGCTTGTTTCATGTATATTTAGTCCATGTTCAAGTTAGTTCCCCCAGGTCTGTCATTGATGTTGCTCACGGAGTGCTCCCCTGTCTGCCTGCTCTCCCTAAATAAAAACCCCATTATCCTTAGATTCCAGTCTTGTGGGTCCTGCCTTCCCACACCCGCCCTCTTGTCAGACACGGTCATAACAATATGTTGCATATATATGTATATATTCAAATTTCTAAATGTTTCAATACTTAAATGGGTTTGTATGCCGAAAATGATATACCTGTATGTATGTGATCATTGTTAGCCACCTAACCTAGCTTTCAAAATGATTACAAAATATATTGTAGTGATATGGCATTATGGTGCTTTTGCTTCCCATATTATGTGATATTCTTGTCATTTTGTTCTTCTTGTATTGCCATCTTGCTGTTTTTGTGTTACACAGTGCTGTGTGACTTTTTTGTTTGCTATTGTCTTGAGATATGAAGCAGTTACATGTGTATGGGAGCGCTTTCTCTTGCCATTTATCTTTACATATTGTAATGTAGCCTTGCAATGTTGAAAGTCGTGTCTTTAACATGAATAAGTATCAGTTTCCTGAAGGAAAATGATCAGTAAGTGACATGGGGAAAGTGGGAACTGACTGTCATTCAACATTGTGGAGCTTAGGAGCATACTTTTGCTGACATACTGAGAATATATGCAAGCATTTTCACTCTCACAGTTAAAACGATGCTGACTGTATATTTCATTTTGGTGGCACTGACTAATTCATTGGTGGAATCATTTGCTTTTGAGTTACAGTTTTTCTCAATTGTTTTGGCAAATTTCTTGAAAACATTCTCAAGAGCAATTCTGACAACAGGTAATACATAGAGCACAACACCATGGTGTAGCTGCAAAAGCCTGCAACTTACGCCAAACAATTAACTTCAAAGCAATCGAGAAAAACTGTAATATTATTAATAATAATAATATAATCAAATTCATCTTTAAATTTGTTTATTGTGTGTTTTGTCCCTTTTTTATCAAATTAATTAAAAAAATAAGACTGTAGTGCGGCGGAGTGTCAGTAACCATAACTGCACAATAGTAGAAAGCTTTTCTTTTCTTACCCAATGACTCAAACAGTGTTAGCTGATCGGAATTTCTGGCTCGGCCTTGCTTCTTTGACACTGCCTAACAAATAACCAGAGAGAAAGTACTGTCAAGTCTGTCAGGATGAGTAAGCTTTAACAACATAACTAAGACCTTAATGTAACATTTACCGTTTCGTGGTTAGCACATTAACTGCAGATAACTCTCTCTATCATGGTGAAATCTGGATGATGGAGATGAATGTGGGTGAACAGGATGGTGGTTGTGCCCCCTCTGTTGATCGGCACTTCATGCAGACTGGGGTCTCAGACACCCTTATCTTTTTTTTACTAAATCCAAAAAACTCCCACATTTGTCAGCTAACTCCTTTCTTACAAATGAGCAAGTCCAAGATTCTGTTCAATTGGTGCCCACAAATAACCATTAACAGTCAAAGAAAATTGAGTGGTTGCTCATATAATATGCAAATCAGGCCTTTCTGTTCCCAAAGACCGACAACAGTGAACAAAAATAAAAAGCCAAGAAAAGAAATTTGGAACAGGGCAATTTAGCGGCACTATAATATGTAATAGTTGGGGGCCTAGGCACATTTAGCTTAAGAAAATGTACTCAGTGACAAAAAAAAAAAAAAGAGTTAAGCACTCAGACGGACTGGTGGAAATTAAATAAATCTGCATGTGGCGAAAGGTCATGTGACTGTTTCGCAATGATTATAATATCAGATCAAACAGGCATTGGAGTTGGCAGTATGGGCACACTGCTGGTCCCATTTCAGTAGAGCCTGGATACATGCGGCGATTTGGTGCGGAAGGGAGTCGTACTGCTGTTGTATCCTCTTCTGTGGCAAGTCAGCCCACAGCTGTTAGCCCTTGAGATCCTGCAGATTGGCCCTGGGTCTGAGTTGACGTCACAGGAGGACCTCAACATGATACAGGTAGTCCATAAACACACATGTTGTGTGCGGGCAGGTCTTGTCTTGTTGAAAGACTGTACCACGGTACTGTTTCAGGAGGGGTAAGAGATACGGACAAAGGATGTCACTGACGTAGTGCTGTACCATCAGGGTCCTCCGAATCACTACCAGAGATGACCTGAAGTCATACTCTATGGCTCCTCACACCATGATGCCAGGAGTAATGCAGGTGAGTCACTCCACAACATTGTCAAGATTGGTGCATACGGTGGTCATCCATGGTAATGCAGAAAGGAGATTCATCGTTGAACATCATACGACGCCACTCTTAGTCAGTCCATGCCTCCCCGTTACGGCACCAGTTCAAATGAAGCCGTTTCTGAGCTGGTGTTAATGGCATCCTACGCACAGGACAGTGAACCCATAGTGTAGCCGATGCCAGTGCGGGATGACATGGGGTGTTGTAGAGAGTCCGATACCTGTGTCCAGAAGGCAGGCGCAGATGTCAAGGGGTTCTGTAATGCTTGCCGCACAATATGATGATTCTCCCTTGTTGTGGTCTGTCATGGATGTTACCTCTCCGACATGTGAGGGTGCCCTCATGTGCCCATTGGTTCCAACATTGGGTGACTGTTACATCTGCATGCCCCACATGCCGGGAAATTGCACAAAAGACCACTCAGCCTCATGCAAACCCACAATGTGACCCCTATCAAACTCCATCAAGTGCTGGTAATGCTGTCTAATGTGCCTAAAAGGCATCCTGTGTGTCTGGTGACTAGACATGCCAGCTCCTTGCAAATCAAATTAGATTAGATTCCAAACAGCATTTCATAGAAAAATAAATATGAAGATGCAAATACATGTTGTAGTTATGCAAGGTAGCAAGCATGTCTTGACCAGGCAATTGTTTGGAACCTCAGATTAAAACATAGCAGGTGAACCAGGGCAACTATTAATTCAGAAATACAGTCTGCCAGCTTGTCAGGGGCGGGTTAGAGACTGGCAAAAGGGACAACCATACTGGCTCTACCCATAAGAAACATCACTATGCCAGTGTCCTCACTTATGGCCAGCCCTTCATGGGAACTTACCAATCGCATCACTGCACAGAAGATATCGCTGGGGTGCTCGTGCTTGATACTTATGCACTATTGCATAAGTGCTTACTTATGTATTTATTTGATTGATATGTGGAGTTTGGTAGAAAAAAAATTGTTGCACTATTAAACTGCTCCCTGAAAAGTCAGAGGATTAGCATGAGTAACTGGTAAGAGACGTTGCAGTTGAATTTTTTTTCTGTATATATTTGAGGTGCTTTAATCAGCACAGAAAGAATGTCTCAGTTCTATTCAGGGGAAGCCTGACATTTCTACCACCATATCTCCAAAAGAAAGCAACTCTCAGCAGAACAACTTACATAGATAAATAGCACAAAAGCCCTCTAAGAGGAGCTATGCAGGGCAGAGAGGCCTCCCTAAAGGGGGAGCTACTCAGAGAAGAAGGGCCTCCTTAAAGGGGGAGCTACACAGAGAGGAGGTGCCTCCCTCTAGGGGGAGCTACGCAGAGCCGAATGTCCTCCCTTAAGGGGCAGCTAGACAGAGAGGAGGGGCCTCCCTTAAGGGGGAGTAATGCAGAGCCGAATGGCCTCCATTAATGAGGAGCTATGCAGCGTGGAAGGGCCTCCCTTAAGGGGGAGCAGAGCGGTTTGGCCTCCATTCTGTGTATGAATATCCTCACACATCGCAGGACTGGGTGCACTGAAAAATGTGAGAGGCTGAGTTACTGAATAAATGTTAAGGAGAAGAGTGTGAGACCTGCATTGTCTTTTTGAAAATAAATAAAAGAACACTGTTTACAATCGCACACCATGCCTCTGCCTCCGTTTATTTCAGCACCTGCCAGTCCTACTAAGGTATGATGCAACAAATAATTCAGACCTTCATTCGTATAGTATAAAGACATATAATTTACTATTTACTGTATCAATTTTACTAAGGAGAGTGATAGATTTACAAGACTTTAGTGTATGACATCTTAGTGTAGAGGTTAACATAATTGGTAATCCCAATTAAAGTACATATATTTGTGTACATTTAGGAATATTTGATAATTTTTTATAATAATGGAAGTAATTAAACCATTATATTCAAATAAAAAATAATTAAACATATTTTAATATATTACTTGAGTTGTTAAATTGACATAGAAAAAAATATGTGACCATTTTAATTGAAATATCTTCCAGAAAATTAGATATTGAAATGTCACATGGTACATTCACACTTCAGAGTGTTACTATTGTTTCCTGCCTTCTTTGGATTGCATATCTTTCAGTCTATAGAAAGAAAACTTCCATCCACTTCAGATATGAAGGTTATTGCCACACCTGCTACTTTCCACTTCAGTGCCATCTGTTTTTTATTTTTTTGTATTATCTTCAGTCGCACCTAAAACTCATCTCAGCTGTTAATACCGAAAAGGTGAGCTAAAATTAATAAATGAAATGGGAGATCTATTCCTTGTGGTGACACAGGGTCAAAAGATCAGGAAGCGAGTTAGCATGGGGGCAGCTCCAGATCTCGGATCAGTTGAGGTAGGTGAGAAAACTTACTTATTGGTGAAATGACCCCGATTGCCAACTGCAGGACAATTTTGTTTGTTAGTTTGTTTGTCCCTGGAAACATGGTATGTACTTTTCATAAAACAACTGAAAATAAGATACAAGTTATAGAACCTGGGGATTTGTTTAAATTACGTGCAAATCCCTTTCATACGGATGTTTTTGAAATGTTTGTGTCATGCGCCTTCATTCCCAATATGTAGCGAAGAGGATTAAATTGACTAAATAGTTTGTTTGAATGACAAACTGCAAAGTGAATTATACAGACTTCTTTGTACAACACAAGCTCATTTGCTTTTCTAAATTACTCATTGAAATACATCCTTCTTCTTGAAATAAAGACTGTGTATCTTGGGAAAGCGCACACCTTGACATGCTGGCTGACAATGTTCTTTTTCTTTTTTATATTTGCATTTTTCCTGTCCAAGTATAATGAGCAGGCCATGGAGCATGTCAAAGCGACGGGTGTAACAACTAAGTGAAACAACAACTTTGCATACAGCTTGCAGTCAGACTAGAATATGGTTGGAGAAAAATAGATTGCAGAGTTGTGCTACATTTTCCTTTTACACGAGAGAAGCAAAGTGAGGTCCTCGAAAATCACTCAGTCTCATTCATCAAAGGCTCTTTGAAAAGTGCCAGACAGCAAATGACTGTATAATTCTAACCTCATCATTTTGGGATAGTAGTGGCAGACTGGGCTCTCAGTATATTTAACAAGTACATTCACATCTGATGCATTCATCCATTTGTGATAAACATGACTAATAAATTCATTTTTTAACTAATAATTTTAATAACGAACATAACGAGCCACACCATGACAGGGTGGACAAGTACAGACATGAGTGGGAACAGAAGTGAGAAAAACCTGGGACACTGATTGGGCAAAAGCAAGAGGCAGTACAGGGCCATGGGACAGGGATGGAGGCGTGGCAAATGAAAACAGAGGGCATCCAGGGAGTCTTCCAGACTCTGGAAAGCAGGGCGATGGCCCTAGGACACGGATCCTCCTGGGCCTGTTCACTGGCAAAGCGTAGCCCGTCCAGACTGCAGGACCTATGGGCCTCAGAGGGCCTGCAAGGTAGGAAGGCACAGAGGGGGCTGCAGGACAGGAGCTGGAGAGTGCCGCTGTTTCTCTCCCCAAGGTCACAGTAGGAGAGGTATCCAGGCAACATCATCGAGCAGACCAGGGTCTGGGCAGCTGAACTAGGTAGCGTGTCCCTGCCTCCCCCTCCTAGAAACGGAAACTTAGCCTGCCCCTCTTATGGGCCCTAGCTTGCTCTGTTGACTGAACTAGGATTTGGGCCTGGGTTGGTGCAAGCATTGGGCCCACAGAGCAGTCCAAGCATTGGGTTGAGCAGAGGGTACACAGAGCAGAACTTAGGGCAAAGGCCCACTCCACGTCCTCTGGCTGGGCATCATCTGGGTCAGCCCAGTGGTAGCCAGAGAGAGAGTGGACCGTCGGCCTGGTGGCAGTCAGTGATGAGGGGCCCATTAACAGCAAACCAGGAGGCAGCAACGTGGGTGCCTGAGGCCGCTCTCTGCCGGTGCAACGCTGCCGGAGGCACCAAGTGCCTCCCGGTTCATGCTGCGTCGTCTCACCGCTCAAAGTTCAAATCGGTCCTAGTTCGCTGACCTCTAGCAAAGTGGCATCCAATCAGTCTTCTGTTTGTAATGGGTAGGTTCAGCAACTTGGAAACCAAACTTCTTAGCAACATAGAGGAGCAACGAAAAAATTGTTTCAGTACATCGAATTATTTAACATCACCTTAAAATCATATTGAGAATAAATTTAGAAAAATGCACTGACCCTCACCACGCATACAAAGTTCCCTCAGCTAATTTAATTTACTGTATTACTGCAAAATACTGTCATGTATTTTAATTTAGTGTATGTATTGAAAGTACTTTTGCAAACCCATCATGAGCTTTTTTAACCTTTGTCTCTTTTCGACCCAACAGCAAAAGAGCAAGAGCCTTTTTGGTGTAAACCGACAATGTAACACTTTACAGTTGCAGTTATTTTTAGGGCAAGCGCTCTTTTACAACATACTGTAGTGTTCATCCTTCTAGCACATTTCGCAAGCACCCGCAGTTCGACGCAGACTGTGTGAACCTGCGCCAAGCAGTTTGCGCTTGCCGTGTAGATGGCTCCTGAGTGATGACTGGGGATGTGGCGGGCACCAGGGCTTCGACATCAGGAGATGAGACAGGTACCGGAGGGACATCAGGAGACTTGGCTGATACTGGTGGGTCATCAGAAGAAAGGCCGAGGCTAGGACACCTGAAGGTGAGCGGGGCAAAGCCCAGACACCTGGAGGTGAGCAAGGCAAAGCTTATGTGCCTGGAGGCAAGCAAGGTGAAGATGGGCTCTGAACTATGAGTGACAACCTCTTATGGGCCGGCGTTGGGGGCTTGAGATGGACAGGAACCTCTCCCGGGTCAAACTTTTGGTGATTAGGTGGAGTGAAGGCCCTGGCACTGGAGATGCGATAGTGACCTCTTCAGGGGCTGGACTCTGGAGACAGTGTAACAACCTCTCCTGATCAGGACTCTGGAGGTACCCTGGGCAAGAGCCACGGGCACCGCTAGCTTCCCCCGCTTCTTTCTGTGATTGGAAATGGAAAGGCGGGGGGGGGGGGGGCAGCGAGCGGCGAGGGGCCAG
>JAODKF010000040.1:23985036-23997877 GCA_026779585.1 Mormyrus proboscirostris | reverse complement strand
ATTGAATTTGAAATGCCCTGATGCTGAAGTATAATTTTAAAACTGTACTTCAATGCGTTTTATTGGATTGTACTGCCATGGAAAAGTTATCCATCCAAACAAAAATCATGTTAGATAACCTGCAAGAAATTATTGCTGACTCTGCATAAATTCGTCATTAAGTTGAACACATTCTAGCGCACTCTTGGTAATAGCAATATAAATACAACAGTACATATTTGACAAATCCTTTCACGACATTTTAGAGTCATTTTAGAGATATTTAGAGATATTGAAGTGTGGAACAGTTGTGCTGGTACAGTCATTAACTTACTAAGCATATTACTCTGCCTAGTTCCTTCTCTGTTTTCTTAATAATTTAAAGCCTGAGTGCTGATCAATGCGGTAATGACTGGCTGTATCTCATCAAGACATATCACTGAAAATGTATGTTTTTTGCATGCATATTTACTTTAGGACCATGGCAAATAATATCTGTCTCGTGATTTTCCTAGAAACAGCTGAAATTGCTGCTGGCAGTGTTTTTAAGATACATTTAGAAATACTATAAGTACTAATGTATTGTTTTTTTGTATAATGTTTTCTCTAGCTAATTTTGCATTAAACATATCAAGATATAATTGTCCTCTGAACCTCTGAAGAATATGCACTTCAATTAGTAAGTTTCAATAAAAAAATTCCAAAACACTATCTTTCAGTTTTTCAACTTATGCTTTGAATGAGAAAAGTAGGACCGATGTAACTTACAAGAGAATGTTTTTTTATTACTGTCAAAAGGGGCAATTATCCCTGAGTAATACCGAATATATTACAGATTTGTCTGGGAATATAACTTCACATTTATACTTACAAACAGTTTATCTCTCCTTGTAAGTTTAAAAGCTGAATTATAAAGAAATGTCAGAATAGAGCCCATAATGCTGCGAATAAAGGATAATATACTATCAGTTTCATCATGACTTTGTCTATAAATGGCACATAGAATGTGAACGTAAACTTATAGAAAGCTTGTATCAACTGAAAGCATAATAGTTAACAGGTAAAGAGTGAATTTGTTATAAAAATGGAACAACACATATAGAGAGAAATATAAAGAAAGAAACTATACAGAATGGTTATTTGCTCTGATCACTATTTTCTAATTCTCTGCATCAAATGTCACACCTTTCTACATTTTTACTAGCATAATAAAGCTGTCTCAGACTTTTGTGAAAGCACAGGGGGAAGACCACCCAAATAGTCAAGGTTAAATATGGAATCACTGACAGATGTGACTTCCTGCCCCTTGCCATTCTGAAACAGGCCACATGCTCCTCCTGCTTGGTAGAGAACTACACCTGAGGAGATCTCTGAGCCTCAGACTCCTGCAGTGATGCCGAATCGGGCCTGGCTAGGGCACATCAGAAGCTCGACACGACTCACCCACCTGTAAAAAATGGTGGATTTTATAGCCCAAATCAAAAGAAGGTCAGGATGTTGTGTCAGTATATGAATATTATCCTAAGCAAAATATAATCTTGCATATTTGAATATTTAGGAAAAAAAAGTAAGAAGACCAGGACCCACACACTATGAGAAGTGCTGGGAATTGGCTGGGAACCTCTTTTCCATTTCTGTGTGTGTGTATGTGTGTGTCAGTTACCTGAATCATATAGGCACATATTCGTTCAACACAATTCTGCACATGCTTATCATATGTCGTCATTTTTTGACAACATACAGGTACAGCTGTGCTGATGCTGGAAAGAGCCAAGCTAATCCAGCTAAAGTTAATCGACCCTCTCCACCTGCTCCCTTACATGCGGTGGCCTGCTTTTCTCGCACGCAGTCTGATAACTATGAAACAAGGTGAAGATAGATATTTGCGTTTTGGAAGTTTGTGAATAACAGATTCCACTGCAATTTAACACTTTTAACTGTGCAGTAACAATTCAGTACCTAGGAATGTGCTACTATTTGTCTTTGTTTTTTTTTTTTTGTCCCTTTTGTCTTCATGTGCCCCGATAGAAAATGTGCTGTGTATTACGAATGTTACTGAATAAACAGTCCAACATACAGTACTTAATCTTAATCTTGTTATTGGAATGTCTTTGATCTGTTGGAAGGGCCTCAATAACCACCCACTTTCTGTGGCTCTATGTGGACATCAGAAGCTTTTCCTTTAACACTGCAATTATGACTAGCTAAGCTTAGATATTTCCTGTTGTACAAAATACTAAAGTCAATTAATTTTATTATAAAGGCATGACTCAGCGGGCGGCACTCTCACCTCACGCCTCCAGGACAGATATTTCCAATCCCACTTTGCTCTGTGCGTGTCGCTTTAATGTCTATAATTTTCATCCACGAAGAAATTTCAGCAAAATAACAGTCTGTGCTGTTTGTTATCTGTTATTGGTTTTTTTCAGGTTTCTAATAATAATAACAATAATAATAACTATTATTTGATTATGCAGCTTGGTTCACATACTCACATGTAAGACATCTGTCCAACTTGAAATATGTAATTTTAGTTGATAATTGGATACATTGCCCTATTAATTTTTGCATTCCAAAAAAAGCTTTAGTTAAAGGTACTTCGAAAGCCATACCATTTACCTGCAGGCAGCTTGAAGGTAAGAATGGGGGGTGGGTTGCTTTTTATGAATTCTTTAAATATTTAGTTGAATTTAGACGATGAAGCTCTTTTATCTGCTTTAATTAGTTTAACTAATGAAAGTACACACATTTTTAGAGTAAAGAATCTCATTCATTAAGCATCATTAAAGCCAAGCCAGAGGAAGCGATTTTAATTAACCAGAGGATAAATTGCCAAAATCCACTTCTTATGCACAGGACAAAGAACCAAAGTGAGTTGTAACAGGACAAAAAGGGTAATAATTGCAGTTTCCATTTTTGGCTTTAGCCTTTTCTCTTCAGCCGTTGAGGAGGAATTTATTAAAACCTTGGACCACTATCAATAGGGAGTACTATACTTAACATAGTCTCTGTTTCACTTTAATGAGGCTCTTAAATTGTGGTCAAATAAAACACATTTAACCACAAACAATTCAGTAATATTTCGTGGGTAAAAACAAAAGTAACCTGGTTATAGTATGTTACACAGACATGTATACATGCCATTATTCATCTGTGAACATAAAACATGGAATTTAATGAAAAACAGCAATTGTTTTAAATTAATTAATAATAATAAAAAACAATACATATTATAGTCATCCAAAAACCTTAGAAAAGTAATTAATTTCAATAACATACTTAACAATGTCAAACCTATTAAATTCCCATTGGGCAAATATCAAATTAAAATAAACTGCAGCTTGACACTAGGGTATAGAAAAATTAATAATCTTCTATTTCATTTAGTGGAGAAAATGACATTCAGCCCTCTCTTGAGAAATTCCCTTGGTTTAACAATGTTAATCTGGTTCATCCAAAAGGTATTCATTAAAATTAGCAATGACTTAAATAATATAGTCATTATTTCCCCTACAAGAATATAGGATGAAATTTGTTTGCTTATTGCTATAATTAATTTTCCAGAATTACAGAGTACACTGTTAAATAGTATCATGAGTAGCTTAAATGCACTGCATAAATGCTTTCATACAGTTTCAAGAACTAGGTTTAATATTTTAGTTCATAAGACACCGTGGATGGTTGATGCAAATATTTTGTAAAATGTAAATTTTTTGGTTGTTGTTGTTAATAATAATAATAATAATTTCCAGAAATTGATACATAAATGTATCAAGCTGTATTAAGCTCCCTTTAATAGTCTACAAATGACCTCTTTTGCTCCTAACAGTGTCTCTGTGGATGTGCAAGCAATTTTAATTTTCTGGCTTATAATTATATAATAGGTATATTCATATACATATTCACACATCATATATAAACAAAATTCAAGTATACAGGCAAAATAATTGTAAGTTATAGAAGGGTATTATTACTGGTAACAAGAATTTATCACCTTGTTCTCTGTCCTCATGGTTCCCTTTGGCTATAGTGTTAGAAAGTCTGTGATTATGTCACCTACCTGTGTGTTAAATTCAGGGTGGCTAGTTTTAATAATTTATAAAAAATGTCATTTAAAGAAATAGCATACAGATAGCTGTCATAACAGACTTAACCAATAAAGGGGAAATAAGAAAAGACATACAACTCATTTTGTATGGTTCATCATCAAACGCATTTATTGAAAATTATAATGAAAGTCAAATGGTGTCATTTTGAACGTCTTCAGATAATCTAGGAGGCTGAGTAGCCTATTTTGTATGTTTTTGATGGAACACTCCCAGGGAAGCTTAACTGGAAAGAAAACTACTAAGAATATCATGGCTTTGGGTTGTGCTTCTATATTTACATGGCACTGATCACACATTGATTAAATGTGCCATTTCCATGTGTGCCCACAAATATAGACAGTGTTTGAAATATTTCACCCAACTTTTTAAAAAAAAAAAAAAAAACAAGACCTACTTCACTGGCATGAATAGTAATCTTATTAGCTTATGTTCTTATATATATATAAATAGGTTAATTAGAAATTTGAAGTAGTTATGTGCGATACATTTTTCATCTACTATCAGCTTGTCCCAAATGACAGGTCTAAAAAAATGGATGCTATAAAGAAAGCAGGCTCAGCTTCCTATTTCACTTATTATAACATTTAGCATTATTACATTTCATTATTTTATCAGAAAATATCCCATACCTATCCCAGGCTGGTGCACACTCTGAATGGAAAATAAAAAATACATAAAATTGAATTGTATCAAGCAAACAAACAAATAAATTGACAGATATTTTTCGTAACACAGGAAGCATCAACTTGTCTAAACACGGACAAACGTGTCCATGGCAATATATGTCTGTGTTCATGACAAAATATTTTCCTTGACGAAAAAAGGAAAAGCTATTGAGCTACTTTGATCAAAATGTCTGTAGCACTTGCCATGGCGTTGACTCCTGCTAAAATACCTAGCAGAGCCTGCATAGGAAAGTGTTAAGGAAAACTGAACCTGAACGTTCAAATTGGACAGAAACAAAGACAACTTACCATTTACTGCAAAACTAGATGGCAACCCAGTCAATATAAAAAATAGCCTGAATCAATATTCTAGTCAGACATAATCAACCCGCAGAAGCGTGTTTTCTCTTCAATGCGAGATGTAGTGAAATTGAAATAGTGAAATATGTACGATGGCTCTCATACTGGAATAAAAAAACCATGAAGCTGGGATGTTTTTTTCTTTTTTTCTTTAGTGACCAGGCTGTTGCTTGCATCCCTTGCAAAGCGTCTCATCAGTGAATAGTACACAAAAGGAGTTGAGCTGTTTTTGTACCCCAACCTGAAGGAAGCGCTGGCGAAACCAGGGATGGAGGTCGACAGGTACTTAGTCAACACTTTTCTTGAAACTGTGTTTTCATGTGAAAGAGCTGACAGAGCTGTAGTCTTTGGGATTGAACAGCACAAGTATAAATCCCTCTGGCGAGTCATTCTAATCACCCCGCACAGCAATGCAGAAGCAGAGAGTTCGTAGGAAAACTACTGCTGTCAGAACAAAAAAAGCTGTCAATACTGCCTTTCTATGATAACCCATAGAATCTCTTTATTTGTTGTCAGAAAGTGCATGTGGAGTTTCAGTAGGTCAAGATTTAGCACGAAGACTTCTGGCTCTGCAAAATTCAAAGGAATACATTTGTCACCAGTTGAGTGGAAGTAAGGAGAGCAGTGATGTAACAACTTACATGTATAATGTGTAGATAGCTATACAAATAACCACAGACAACTTTAGTACTTAGACACTGTCCAAGATTTTAGCATAATGCATTGATGCAATGTACTTTACGATACTGTAATTCAAACATAAATGTCTTTTTAATACATAAATAATAGCAAGAATTATTTCTGCGCTTACTTTTACCACATTTGAGGTCACATCTGATCTATGATTTCGCTGCATTCACACTCTGATGACAATGAAAAACAGGTTACCATGCACAAGTGCCACACTATAGTAGACTATATACTGTAGTTACATTGTAGGTGAGCTGGAGAGGCAGGCAATGTAACAAATGGAGAGAGTGATACAGTGTGGGAGTGTTCTTTTAATGTCTGTAAAAAGACAATAGAAATGTCACACCTCTGTCTTTTATCTGGCTCATGGACTGAGTCTCTTACACCTGTCACACACACATACACAGCCACACCATTTTGCCTGCTCGCCCAATCCCGTAGCACCATGCACTACGATATTGAATGTGAAGAAGCAGAATATATGAAAGAAACCATTTGCAAACAGACTATTTGTTGAATTGACTGGCAGGTGCTATATTTGGCTATTTGATTGGAGCAGAACGTAACACAGGCTGGTACTCTCAGATGTGGCCAGTGAGAGTTTTTTTTTGTTCTTAAACATTCATGGCTAAGCTTATCAGGTCCTGTTCTGTATGCTAAATAATTATATGTTGCTTTTATGGCTGCATAACATGTGCAACATGCTATCTATCTATCTATTAATGTATTATTTATTTATTTATTGTTTTATCGTATTCATATACAAGTTTTACAAATAAACAACAGATCATTAGAAACAACTAAACTGAACTTCTATCAAACCTAAGAAAAAATGGGATATATGTTCTTCAGTATGTTGATGTGTTCAGTCTCTTTATCTGAACACAGACCCTTCATGTCTGAGAAAGCAATGGAGCTGTATTGCTGCTATAGATAATGAAGATGAATTTCCTAACTCCAAACCAAAGCACACTGTTGGTGTTCTTTTAAAGATGTTAGTAAGGTGTAATATTGTTTTTTATTAATATCTTATATAGTCTGACCACAATGTAATTCTGTTTGTATTCCCATGATATGCAAATACTGTGTATTACTTTCACGACATAATAAAAAAAATATTCTCACTATCATGTTATAATGTGAAAATATTACATTATAACGTGAAAACATAACATTAAAATGAGAAATTGTATCACGGGATAAAGTGAAAATACTACGTTATAACGTGAAAATATCATGTTTTATACTCAAAACATCACATTTTAGCTTCAAAACATCATGTTATAAGCTGAAATCATATCACTGCCATGACACGATAAGAAATATTCTCACTATCACGTTATAACATGACAATATTACATTACAACATGAAAACATCACATTAAAATGAGAAATCATATCACATTAAAACGTGATAGTGAGAATAATTTTTTTTTTTTACTATGTCGTGGCAGTAATACACTATATTTTGTATAAAATACAAAGGTCAATCTGTGGGGAAAAAAATAACATCCAAGGGGCAGAATAGCAATCATTATCTTTGGCTAATTAGATAATTAATTTATCTCAAAATATTGCATTACAGCATTGTCTGTGAAGCATCCATGTGTCAAATTAGTTCTTACCTGCAGCCCACAGTTCATTTAGAATGAAAACAGACAACATGCTATTTTGTGTTTTTAATGAAAACTGTTGGATAAGGATAAAAAATAAAGATCAAAGATGGATCTGTGTAACGTTTGTGGTTGGTAGCACTTAGCACGTGTTTTGATAATTCCTTGCAGGAGTCATTTCTGGGTCAGTGAATTACAAGACGGTTTAACATCAGAAACCCCGCGACCGTTTAGTATACAGAAAGAAAATAAATAAATAATCTTTATTTGCCGGGTCTCCAGCCTCCTCTCACAGGATCCAACCTTCTCCACAGTGTGGAAGAATAATTACATCTCTGATGCTACTTCTGTACACGTCACCAAAAGAGATGTTAGTTTACCCACTTTAAAGGAGAACAGGGAAAAAAGGAAAACATCCCATCTTCCTGGGCTTCACAGAACAGAAATGTGCACTTTGGGAGCCGTTTGCATGACAGCTAAAGCATCGTGATGAATGGATCAGTGGATCCGACTAACACTGTGCTCACTTCCTTTGATAGGAGTCGCCGAGACACTTTTCTTCCTGTCAGTGTTCTGCGTAAAAAAAACCAAATACTCAGCATGGCATCCTTTCTGTTATGCCATCAGTGGCAGCAATTCATCCTGTCCCACGCATATATCCAACACGTACCTGCATATCAGTACAGCCGACAGTTGATTTTATGTAGCCTATTGTAAAAATAATGCTATGAAAATCGATGGTGCTGAAGCAGTAGGCTGTGTTTTAAATAGCCCATATACAGTAACAACTATAAAACAATGGAACTCTCTTCACTGTTGCACAATTTTTCCGACACATCCTACAACTTTTTTTCTCCTCCAAATGTTATCTGAACAATCAGTTTCAGCTAGTAACTGAGAATGTGCTGTTATTTTGTTGCTTTCCCAAAATCTTTACAAAAACAAAACAGGGACTCAGCGTGTCCCCTGCTTTGTGTCTCAGGCTGCTGGGGATAGGCCACAGGTCTTCTTCCTTTACCCTGTATGGATAATCAGAGAGATAGCTTGGTGAATGGGTGGATGGATGGACCATTAGAGGTCTTAAGTTGCAACATTTGGGTTAAAGACTTGAATCCCATAACCCCATATTCTATATTAAACTATTTACAGGAGCTGTACATTAGAAGGTTTCAGGCATGCTGTAGAGAAAATTGCACTGCTCTTTTTTTTTTAAAAAAGGAAACCGCATTAAGATTATTCCATAATTTGTTAATTAATTCCCAATTCTGATTTCATTATATTAATTAATTATAAGAGAAATCAAGGCCACATTGCTTTGGGAATACAACAATTTCTCACAATGCAGACAAAGAGAGAATGATGATAAAACATTCAAACTCATTAATACAAAATTAAAATAAGAAAAGAACTGAAAACAGGCCAAATTCAACCTGCAATGATTTGTTTCTGCTCAGTATTGTGCTATAAACTAAATTTTAAATGAAATGAAGTGGTAAGCATCAGTTTTTATTTATTTTTTAATAGTATTAAGCTAAAATGAATGCCAATTTAAGTCTTAAATTGATGACAATATAACTTTGTGTGCTAATATATACCATTTTAATTGAACCACTCCCATACCATAAATCTCAGAACAGACGGAAGGAAACTGCAGGGATCATTTTTGTCGAGAAGGCTTGTTGTGTGTATAACGTGAGCAATTGTGCAAATGAATCATTGATGCAATGCTTGGATGAGAAGATTAATGACATTAAGTCTTACTACGTTTAACTCCCACTAAATTATTCATACTGCAAAACCAACATGAGGTTCCCCTCTCTACCCTTTGTAGGTCTGAAATGCATGCTGGGAAGTAAATGGATCCTCTTTTATGTTCCTGCCAACCATGTGTTAGGAGAAGAGTCACACCTGCAGCTTTGAATTTGGTTTAGCTGACTCTGTCATTTGCCAGATTCTGGTTATAGCAGGAGGTCACATTAAGTTGCCCTTTTCTCGTTATACTACTTAAAATAGAAGGAAAGCAATTTCCATCTTCCTATGTTGCCACTTGACTTGATTGTCATGTTTGAACTAATGATATCAGGTAATCTTGCGCTCTGCCCTTAGAATGATTAAACCCACATTAACGTATAGAAATGAAAACCCACATAATAGATACACATTTGGTCTGTGTTCTGCAAATTGCATATGTAATTAGACACTTTTTGTTAAATATGCTATGGTCTGAGTTTAGTCTGCATGTTTGGTAATATTTGCAATTCCCGGAGTTAGCATGACAAAACGATGCATAAATATGGGACATTTATCTGTGGAATGCTACTGTAAAAAAAAATATTGTGCGTTTCCTAGTTGTTATTGTGAAATGAATGAATAAACAAATATTACTTCGTTACAATTAACAGTAGTTTAAAAGTTTATTTACTTGAATTTTTTAAATGCGTAAATACAAGAATTTGTGTTTTTTTAAAAAAAGTGCCATGGCTGATTTAATGAAAGCCTTCCTGCGCTCTGCAATTCTCCTCATTTTTGTGATTTTCTCATCCTTATTTGACCTATTTATGATCCTGCTAGATTTGTAATTGATTCCATCTTTTGGATAAGTCATAGGTCTGGGATGTGATACTGAGCCTGATCTTCAGAAAGATATATGGTTTTAATTATCATTCAAGATTTTTTTTTCTTGCTAACATTGCCCTTGGCTTGCTCTTCAGGGGACTTGAAGGTTTCTTCTCAAATACTCTGAAGAGTCTGAGCACTGCTCTGATAGCAGCCAGGCCTATCATATTTATCTGACACTTTCATTTGCCATTGTCCTTCTCTTGTGCTTTTATTAGCATCGTCTGACTGAGATGACAAGTAGGTGAAAAGTGTAAGGGGTGGGATTTGGTACTTAACATGAAACAACAGTAATACTAGAACTCAGAAGATCCTCCTGCCTGAAGATGCCCATCTGTTTGTCATTCAGATACATTAACAGGTTATTAACCCACCCAAGCTGAACGGGGCACAGTGTAGATGTTCCTAGAAGCTTCTTTTCATGTTGGTCGTCTATAAAATAAATTCCATTTATTACTTGGTGAAGGCTGGAACTCTGTCTCATGCAACAAAATGACACAATGAAAAACAATAACTAAAGTTTTGGTAAAAATCTAAGGTTTTGCATTCCTTTTTGATAAATGAGCCTTCTGCGAGTACAGTGTGTATTTTATATGCATTATTCCAATAACCTAACTACGTAACTACGTTGTGGGAAATGAATTGAATTTAGGCTTGTGGGTCCTCTTGTATAACTGACTTCTTTTTCAGTAAATGTGCTGAGTGAACAGGGGAGGTTCTCATTTCCCTTGCTGTACTTAATGTAAATTAAAAACCATCATTAAAGCTGAATATATAAGGGGTTTATACTTTGATCTTAAAATAATTATGTGCATGTCTAGAACATGCATCTACAATGTAATACAGAGTGAAAAACTCTATAACATAACTGTGAGAGAAGGCAACCACTGCTTGGTTATACAGAAAATCTCAGAATAAGGACAACCAGTTATTGCATAGAGCTTTGCGGAGGGGAAATGTATGTATTGAACATTTACTGAGGGGTTGGCACAATGTATAGTCTATGTAATGTACATAACATGCCTGTGTCATGCACACAACATGTCTAGTCATGTACATAACATGTCTGTATATAATACGTCTGTACAAAGCATCTAACATGTTTGGAGTATAACATGTGTGCGAGCTTTTATATTAGATGCACCTATAAATAGCTGTCTCTTTGAATATTTCATACTTGTGAGCAGTGGGTACAGCAAACCCAGAAAACTCGCAGCTCACAAAGCTATATTCTTGCAATGCTAATTTGCCAGTGCAGTGTTTGCTGTGTTATGTGCAAATGGAAATAATCAGCCAGCAAGACGGACCCCCTTCAACCCTGGCCATTTTCATCCACTTAATAGGCTGTCCTGATGCCTGTTAGTACACAAACATATCTGAAGAAATTCAGCTAGTATTACATTGTTTAACTTTAGTCTTATTTCTTTGATAACATGGATGACTTGTGTACCTCAGCCATGCCAGTGTACCATTTCATATTATTAAAACCAGCCTGAGCTATGAGCTAAACCTCCCCCATTGATTGAGAATGCAACCAAAATTCCCAGTATTACAACTCCTTCTGAATTGATTCTCGTGGCCTCCTCGTCTGACTGTTTGTGGAGCTTTCTTTCTAACTTTTGTGATGAAACAAACCATCAGTGTTGTATATAACTGTGTTCCTCAAACCGGTTCTCAGTAGGGAGCAAAAATGTAGACCATTTGGGTATTCCTGAGGACCAGGTTGAGAAACACTGGTATAGAGAGTGTATGAACCTTCTACAGAGTTTAGGATACAGATAAAATTAACACGTGGTCTTCAGCACCCTGTAAGAAACTTTTTTCTGCTCTAATAGTTCCACCTAAATGTCTCTTGGGGAATTTCCCTAATAAATACTCCAGGGCAACTGATCACAAGCTGCTTTGTTTCTATGTTGGCATGACCTTGATTGCACAGGTAGGAAACACATATGTTAGTTGTTATTAGATTTACTTCCTGGAGAGCCTGAACGTGTATTTAGGTGTTGGTTAGGATCAAGCTGTATTAGAGATCCGTGGAGTGTGGGTTTGGATTTGGGTTTGGGAGGCAGTGTCTGGGTCCAGAAGGTTGCCTTCTGGAGCCTGTGACCAATAGGCTAATAATGTCATTCTCGGCCCCTTGAGCAAAGCTCTCAATCAAAAACTGGTCCAGGGGTGCTGGAGAAATAGCTAACCATGGGGTCTGAGCCGAAGCTCTGCTCCCCTGTGTGTTTGTGTGTGTGTGTGTGTGTGTGTGCGCATAGGAGAGCAATACGAGATATGCAACTAAATAATTCTTATGTACTTGTCTTTGTACAATGTTGAATAAAGCTTTATTATTATCATCTCCAGATGACAGCTAAGGACTTCCAGCATGACCCCAAAAGGGCAACGTGTTCTCGCATGGGGTCCTTCCATCTTTTCCTGCCAAGAACATACAACAATAATTCTCTGCCTTCGTTGGCCACATGGCAGGCTTCCGCAAAAATAATCCTATTGGCCCTATTTATTATGCAACCCATTTACAGACGTCCCTCAAGTCTCTGGCTCTGCCCGCAGAGAACCCTGACTGTCAAAGAGTCTGCCTCCCTCAGGGCTCAGAAAGCCCACTTGTGCGTACTGTGCAATGCTAGCAGGGGGATTAGCAGCTTCTGGCGGTTGTCATATACGTCACAGCAAATCAATAGTTTGAAAGAGAGAACAATTCATCAAGCATTGCAGCAAGTCCACCCCAGCCTGAGAAGCCCACACGAGATGGAGAGAACGAATGGGTCAAAAACTGAGCCTCTGCTGCGTGGGGGGGGGGGGGGGG
>JAODKF010000040.1:23963001-23973194 GCA_026779585.1 Mormyrus proboscirostris | reverse complement strand
TTAAACCCCCGTTTCCTCGTCCTCCTGGCTCCTCTCCCTTCCTTGCCCGCTCGCCTTGCCAGCCGTTCGTGACAATATGTTACTGATAATTTTTTTCTTACACAAAGGCCATGCATTCACAGGAACTTAAAATATGATTGCTAAGTTTGATTTCATATTTTTATTAGGCTACATAATTTTAACAATAAAGGCGCAATGGACAATAAGGCTTTATGTTGAGATGTCTCCATCTTGGATGATTTGTTATTTTACTTCAAGTTAAAATTGTGAAACAATAAACATTTCATATTTAAAGGAAGGGGATATTTTTAAGGGACCAAGGTGGCAAACATTATGTATTCATTATTTTTGCTAATAATATTTGATAACCACTGAAAAAGTGAAAATTCCAAAGAATTTCACACAGGGCTTAAAGTTTATAAGGTATCATTGGCTTGAAAGTCCCCATTTGAGTTCCTCCTATTGTACCCTCATGTAATGTAAGTAATGCTAAAAACCTCAAGCAACAAAACAAAAACAAAAACTACTTCAAGTCAATGCAATCTTGTAAATATCAATGTGAAGAACCAGATATGAAAAAGAAAACAAAAAAGAAATAAATCACCTTTCCTCTACAGTTAAAGTAATATAATTCAAGATCACACACACTATTAAAGTAACACCAGTCTTTTTAACCCTCAACTGACTTGATCTGCAAAATATTATTTTAACACCAAAAAATACAATGCCATATTTTCCGAACATCCCAGCTGCAAATAGCAGTACTGTAGAAGAATATAGTTGTTTTAATGTTTGGCAGTGTTGACAGTACTATATAATTTGTCCTCAACTTTTGGTAACAAACAATGCAACCAGTAATTGTCAGATTAAATAGATAGATAGATAGATAGATAGATAGATAGATAGATAGACATTTTTTGATCATGCAAATTCATTGTACTTTGTGGAATACTTTCTCTAAAACACTAATGTACAATTCTGATTGTCCATCTAAAAAATGTAACTTTACAAAAAACATATTTCTTAAGGACTGATATTGTGTAAATCATACAAATAACAAAAGACTCCCTATTCTCAATATTAGTCATATGAGATATGCAGAGATGTGCCACTGTCACCAATCATTATTTTCTAGTATTTCTTTAGGTAACATGCATGACAGTAATTTTAAAGAGAATAATACTGTATAATTGGATAAGAATAAATCTCAGGAGAGAGGAATGCTGTGTTTCCACAATAGGTACTTAAACTCCCATCTATTTCCATCTATTTCCAAAATACATTATGGCTGCATAATTAGTTACCAAATTAAACTATACTGTAGCAGAGCAAGTGCATCCCTTTCTGTGAAGGTCAAGGGCAGAGAATACGAATTTTCAATTCATGTTACAAATCTATGTCAAATGAACAGAGTTATCGAAATTCAGCCAAAAAAAATCTTAAGAGAATTAGTTGCATTTTTAATTAGAGTACAAGCCATTAAAAGAACAATTTCCTTCCCTCTCACCTTTTAAAAAAACAATAATAATAAAAAAAAAAATAATTAAAATGAAGCCAAGGTCAAAATGTATTTGCTGGTTCCGTCATAAGGTATAATTTCTATTTTTTTTTTCTAACTTTTGCATCGCTGCTTTGTGTTTTCCTGCAACCTTCCTCTTTTTAAATGCAAATGCAATTCTGTGGCTTTCTGAGGCATCATCTCAGGCCGTATGCATGATTAGAGGGTGCTGTTCACTACAGTAGCATCCGGACAAGCTGATTATCCCCTTGGTGTTTGTGACAGTCTCAGTAAGAAATAAGCCCAGCCCTCAGAATGCTGGGGGTCCAATCATTTTCCCATCTCCGTACCGGCAGGAGCTAGGTGAAGTTCGAACCCCCTTCACTTCTGTCCTTTGCTGTCAAGGAGGATAATGGCTGCATTCATTTTGTCTGCTTTGTCCAGGGGGGGAAAAATGCAGATGAAGATCACAGCTCATCTGAACTTGGAGTTTTTGTCCTACATATTGCTGCTTTATACATACATGTTTTTATACCTAAATCTTTTTTTTAATATTAACATACATTTTTACCATTAAATAATGTAATTTGAATTCCAAAGCACTGCTTTAACGGTCAGTTAAAGACAAATGTGATGCCAAGCACCATTTTTAATGTATAGCCTTACAACCATCCGAAGTTCCGAAATACTTATTCAATTTAAGAGATGGATATTTTACATACACAATCCATATGTTATGCTATACAAGTATAACATATGAATGTCACCTGCTTTATTAGAACTTTGTAAGAACTTTACTAGGAAACCAGGCTACAGATAATTACATGGTTAAACATTGATGAACATTTGCGGTTAGACTACCAAAACGTTGTATTCATAAACTCATCAACTTTTGTTGAAACTGATAAAATAAATGTCATTCCTCTGTGCTGAAACTTCCAAAGAAGTTATTGACATAACTTATTTCTTATTTGACCACTGACAAGTCCCTCTTGCAGCAAACGAAAATTTGGACAATTGAGTACTGTACAACATTCTTGATTCTACCTCCTTCAAATTCATGCAAGCTCAGTCAGAGGAAAAGAATTCAATAGGTTTTACTGACATCTTCTGCTCTGTATGCTTGTAAAGGACACCTTATGGAGAATAAATTCATTTATAACGTTTAACAATTGTGTATGTAAATTTTAAACGGAAAGCAAAGCAGAGTGCGTTTAATTAAAGGCATATGACACACGGCTTGGAAACATTAACCTGTTTATAGCATGATTACCACACGTTATGTTTACACATTTGTACGAACCAAAAACACATTTATTATTAGAATTACTATTTGGGCTTGTGTAGTACTTGCTTTTGCTGAATGTGTGTCTTTTAGCAGAAACCGTGGATAATCCCAAACCATTTGCAAAGCCCATATGCAGCTTTTCTTGAACATACATATAGTAACATGTAATTGATAAATTACATGCAGTAAGAATACCTGCATTAAATACATTAATAATCATACAGTACTGTACTCTCGCAAATAAAAGGGATTCTGACATTTTAACTTAATTCTCAAGATATCATGTATCAAAGATGACATGAAAGCATGAAAATCATGCTCTTTGTATCCCCCAAAGGATGACAGAACAATGAAAAAACAAAGGCTGCTTACAAAAAAATGTATTTGTTGAAGATATCTACTATTGTGGGTACTCACTGGCTTACAAGTAGGTTGAAATTCGGTTCAAACGGTTTTTCAGCAAATCTCATGAGATCCAACAGTGACCGGTTCTGACTGTGCCAAAAGTCTACTTGATAATTAAGTGATCCGGTTAGGAAATGCACTGATCCCAATAATCTCTGTGAGCAGCGTTTGTCATATTTTGTATGTTGTGGTTTTGCTATTGGTTTTTATCCTTTAATGAAAGCATTTCAGATTATACATTTGCAAAAAGGTACTTAAGATTTTATCAAGCTCATTGAGACTGACTGTTTATATTTAAACACGAAAGCCTGCTTACATGATTGTTTTTCATTTTAATTAGTCCAGTAGTGATCAATATTCATTTTCAGAACTCCAATATTTTTATAAAAAGATTTTAATGAACATGAAGTTTCAGTAAAAGTAATTGAAGCAAATGCGGTGCATATAGTGCAGTGATACCCCCAGCTGACTATTTGAATCGAACGTTTGATTCATATAAATGAACAGATTGGTAGAATTGGTTGTGTAAATTGGTGAACTTCCCATCATTTCCGCTTTGTGAAATTCTACACATGCAATCAGTCCAAAAAACAGGACAGCAAAGAACCAGAATCGAAATCCAAATTGTAAAGTCAACAAAACAGGCAGAAGGTCAGAAAATGCATGGTAATAAATCAACACAGCAAAATTAAGATTGACTTTATTGATCCCAGGGGAAAATTCTGATGCATGCAACAGAAAGAACATAGGTCACTGATGGGAACCACAACTTGAACAGTGCAAAAATTGCATGTCTCATAGTTCCTCATTTACATTTTCCAAGTAATTGCTATTTTAAATGCTTTCTGAAATGCAATTAAATTTTTATAAGAACCTAATGCAGATTTTAAAAATAATACTTTCTGATGAAGACATCCCTTGAGCAGAACAGGTACACTTTAATCAGTGTGAAGAGTTACAAACATAGCCCAAAGAGGGTCCAACCTTGGCAACAATAATCATCTATGCAGAAACACACAAACACGCACACACAAACTGAAACCTTTCCTGATTCACAAAGAAGCTTCCTGTTTATGAGGCAGCCAGACCAAACCATGTCGTACTTCGCCCTCAAATATGGTAAAGTGATGTGATTGGCTAATGAATGAGCATAACCAAGACCCTGGTTGGACTGCTAAAGTAAATGCATGTTAAAATAAATCATAATTTTCATTTCACAAAGCCTTCTAAACAGGGGTAGAAAGTTCAGGTCCAGAATGTACAAATCCAGGCCAAGGTTTTCTTTCAACCAGCCAGGTAAGTACTTTGTGATTGTAACTCTTTATACTCAACTGGATGGTTGGAAGAAAACCTTGGTCTGGAGCTATACTCTCTGGATCTGAAATTTCCACCTCTGCTTCTAAAGCACAAACTCCAATTAATGGAGAAAATTGATTGGTCTCTCAGCTTCTGTGTGTGCAGTTAAATAAATGATTATGCAAGTAACACCGCAAACTCCATCTTAAAAAGGCAAATTAATGTCTGCAGTTGTGCTACTCTTTTAGTTACGGGAGAGTGGTCAGTGATATTACTGTTCAATCAAATTATTTGATGGCATTATGTTTTTATTTTATTAAAAACAGTTAAATTTGAATGCGTGATGTAAATCTGAATAATTTAAGACAACACTACATGCTATAAGCCGTATGTGGGCAACAATGAAAAGGTGCAGGCACGTTTTAAGTTGTAAGAAAAGACAGCTTGACTTATGTTAGAAGTGTTTTTGGGACATAACTGCTAACTTATCAGGTTTATGGTAATCTATGCCGATATGTGTGACTGTATAACAACACAATGTAGGCTATATATAAAATTTATGACAGAAGTTAAGCAACACCTATTTCTATCTAATGTAAAACAACACTTGGAATAATACTCAGAATATCCCGTGCTTTGTCAGATCAGTTCTGCAATCTGAACTAGTGGCAAAAGGGAAAAAGCATGCCACCTGGCATCATGCTTCTCCGGCCCCAGTTCTTATGCTCTGTGCATAGCCAGACATTGTGATGTGTTTAACGCCCTGTGCACTCAATGCTTTGCATGTATAGAGATTTCAACACTGCCATAAAGACTCTTATTGTTCACGAGACACTATCGAGACAGAGTTAAGTCAGAGTCAAAAAATAACGAGTTGCACATCGAGTCGGAAGTCAATTTAAGAGAGACTGGAGTGGGATTTGGACTTGAGTCCCCATCTCTGCACTGTAGATCCAAAAGTCATTGGTTCAAATCCCAGTTTTGAGGCCCTTGAGCATGTCTTTAACTTCCAATTGCTCCAAGGACAGTCTGACCCTCCTCTCTCAGAAATGTATGTTGCTTTGGATAAAAGATTCTGCTGAATAGGTTAAATTAAGATGTTATGGCTATGGGTGGTGAGTGGTACATCCAGGGGAAGTGTTGTACTGTCATAATATTGTTGAATTTTGCCAAACTCCTCTTCTCTGTAACTACTTCCAGTGAGTCTAGGGCCAGTCCTCTGATGAAGTTGGTCTTATTGATAAGTTTGTTCAGGTGTATAGCATACCTGAACTAATGGCATTTCCCCAGCAGGCCATAACATAGAAAAACATGCTGGCCACTATGAACTGATAAAACATACACGGCAGCTTGCTACACATATTAAAAGACCTAAGCCTCTTCAAAAAGTAGTCTGCTCTGGCCTTCCTTGTGCAGTGCTACTGTGTTGTCCTCCCAGTCCAATCTGCTGTTGTCTGCAGGTGGGCCCCCAGGTCCTTGTAGTCTTGCACCACCTCTACTTTTTCCCCCTAGATGGTGACTGATTTCAGAGGCTCCTTGTTACACCGGAAGTCCACCTCCATGGAAGTCTGCCTTCTGATGCTGAGCTGCAGATTATTCTCAGAAAATTTTGTGTAAGTAAAACTCCTATGAGCAGACAGGGCAGTTCCCTGAGGTGCTCCAGTGTTGCTCATCACCATCTCTGACACATAGTTCTGGCACTTTTCAAACTGTCATCTGATCAAGGAGACTGAGGGGGCCTCAAGCTGCATTGTCCTGAGCATGTTCCCCAATTACAGAGTAGAATGGTATTAAAAACATGGGGGAAGTCAAAGAGCATGATCCTGACTGTGGTGCCGGGTTTGTCTAGGTGGGAGTGGGATCTGAGAAACAAGTGGATTAAAACATCAGATCAGAGTTGGTCTTTTACCAGAGGTCAGAGCTGTTTTAGTACTAGCCTCTCAAAGGTCTTCCTGATATGTGAGGTGAGAGCAACTGGTCTGAAGACTGAAAGGCGGAGGGCCATTTCTTTGGAACGGAAACAACATAGGATGTCTTCCATTGCAGGGACACCATCTGCAGACTTGGTGTACTCACACTATGCAATCTGTACCATGCCTGAGCATGTTTTACCCTCAAAGTCCTGTTCGTTGAACTAGTGTGATTGCTCTGTATTGTGCCCTAGCAAGGTACACTTAAGCATGCCTAGGCCTGGATAGTCAGAATCAGGCATAGTATGCATCCTGGGTAATCACTAACTTTGCCCGAGCATGGAACACAGACATGTGCGACTGATACACACATGTGCACATGTACACTATACAGTATATGAACTGGACCTAGAAGGAATGGATTGGGCAGGCTGTATCAAGTAGTGATAAACATTTAGCAAACCTGGTGGCAAAGGGATCACTTCAGCCTACAGCAGCACCATTAAATGAAAATAACTGTGCTGCATACTCAATAAATCTATAAGTGTCATGTATCATTGCATCGAAAATGACTCCAAATAAACCAAAAATAAGGACAATAATCATGATCTCGATTGTGCTGTGTGATACCTCTTTGTTTCAATGTTTTCTTTAATACAAAATGTCACATGGAGATGATGAAAGCATGCTCGGACACAAAATATTAAGCACAATGTGAGACCAGCAAGGGAGTGAGAAGGGGGGTCAATTGTGCTTGAGCATGGTACAAGGCACCCAGGCCAAGTGTGAGTACCCCTCAGTTACAGGGAGAACAGGTGCTGTAGGATCCCGCAGAGCTGGCTGACACATGTCCTTAGCACCATAGGGCTTCCACCAGAATCCACAGGCCTCCTCACCTGGTCATCAGCGACGGACAGAGTGGGAAGTAAAGTAGTGGTGGAGACCTAAGGTTTGATGTCTTTGATAAGTAAGTCACAGGGTGGTGCGAAGATAGTGGAATGGGGAGGGGGCCTGGAACCCCATCAGCTAGCACATGATTGGTAGTGTCGCCGAGAGGACTGGACAGACACCTGAAAAAACAGATTCCTCTCATTAGGTGTATCTGTGCTTCCTTCCACCACAGTGTTACCAGGCTGCTTGTAGCCCGTGATGGTCCTCATCCCATTTTTCAGTTCCTCCACACTCTTCTGTTGTAGATTTCCTTCCAGCTTCTCCCAATAGTGGTTATTCCCCTAACAGAGTTGAATTCTCAATTCCTTCTGCACCTCCTTGATCTCCTCTTTGTTTGTTATAGGGAAAACTGTGCTCTGACTTTGTGGGGACAGTGTAAAATGAATGTAGTCCATGATATAGTGGCTGATTCCCTCAATGCACTCCCCTTATGACTCTATACTGTATCTATATTATATCTCCTGAGCATGTCCTAATCTTTCTCCTCTAAGCTGTCTTGCAGAGGCTCCTCAGCCTATTTCAACTACTTCCTTACAGTCCTGGTGGTAACTGGTAGCCATTGACAGGTTAGGGTAAGTAACCTTATTGTGTATCGGAGTTGCTCAGGGGTGACAGAGATGCTAATGCCTTCTTAGCATTAGCGTTAGTCTCGAGTCATGTTGGTTTAGTGGAGCAATTCACAAACTGATAAAGGTTGTTGAGGGTGAAGGAGAGTGAAACGTGGTGGCCAGAGATGGCAATAAAAACAGTGCTGGGGTCAGTAGTAAATTTTTCAACTACAGAATGCATTTTCTCCCTAGCTACTGTATCAACTGCTTATAATTGTATATTCACAGCCAAAACAATAGCTTGCAAAAACTCATTCCTCCATTCCTGCAGCAAATTTGGCAGAACCGACACTCCTCACTTAACGACCAAATTACATTCCTATGACTAGGTTGTTATGCAAATTGGGCGATAAGCAAGGAGCCGCCCCATATCGATATTTCTAGCATACTGTACCGGTGGTGGGTTTGTGTCAGCCATCTTTAGATATTGTTTAAATGTCACCTGAACTATTTATAACATTTTTAGTATATTTATAAATATTTCTACAGTAGTGTACTGTAGTATATACTGTAATAAGCAGCGTACTGTTCCCTATCCTGGATCTGGGAATGGACTGGTTTCGAGCCTTGCCAGTGATCTCCCTCTCCATGAGCAGCTCCTGATGCACTGGTTCTTTTCTGAGGTGGAGGACCTGCAGGGTATTCCAGAAAGCAGAATTTCCCAGTTAGCTTCATAACTTAAGCCAAACATGGAAATTGTCCAATAGGAGGAGAGATAAGTGACATTCCATGAAGCATAATGGTCAGGGTGGTCCTGATAAAAATCCAGTATGAGTGTAGAGTCTAATATATCACTTGCTGGATCCAGTCTACTAGGTATTTTAACAGTCGATGGTATTATTAGGAATCCAGTAGACTGTGAACAGAGTAAGCTGGTTCAGAAGTGGTTTAGTAGGGGTCATTGAGGGGTGCTTTGGACTTTAACAGATGGACTTAAGGAGTGAAACATGGAAATCTGGAGATATTCAATAACTGAATTGTAACTGGAGACGGTTGATGTGTTATGAAGTCTTGAATGGTCAAATGTACTGGAGACAGAGCTTTTATGATGTTTCATGTGGACAGCTAAACTTGCTAACCTGGGGTGAGTTTCCCGAAACCTTCTTAATGCTTTGTTGTGCATAAGATCTATGTTAAAAGATAGAACTTATGAACAACACAGTGTTAAGAACGCTTCAGGAAACTCACCCCTGGACAGTACAGAGGTGTGGGAGAGTGGTGGAGATTTGTGTCCAGACAGCTTGCTACAGCTATACATGAGCTGTCTACCAGATCGGACCGTATTGCTGGTACCACCCATCTATCACTGACATGTAATAACCTAACTGAATGAATAAATTATAGCCATATTCTGCCCAAGCAATATGCTGGCTCCAATCTAAATTATTAGTTCTATGCTATTGGCAGAGATAGCAATCTGGTTAAGATGTTCAGACTGACTATTGGGATTGCAGGTGGTAACCCAATGCTACTGTAAGCTCACACTCACCCACAGGCATATACAGAAGGTATGCCAAATCCAGGATGTAAAATGTGAGCCCCTGTAAGACACAATGTTCTGAGGTACCTTATCTTCAAATAACGATCTACAGTGATTAGAATGATCATGTGGCCCTGGAACAGAGGCAGATCAGTAATAGTATCTATTGCTCAGTCAGACTATGAACTGTGGGGGATGAGAAGAGGCATCAACTCACCTATGGGCAGTTATCTAAATGTCTTTGCCTGGGGGCAAATGGAGCAGGACAGGACATAGACCTTAACGTCATTTCTGACAGGTGATCAACAGAATTTTATTGAGCCAGGTTCAAGGACCTTGGTGATCTTGAGATGACGAAAGCTAAGGAAGGTATGCACCTACTGGAGCAGATGAGGACAAATCTCCTCATAGTATGGCTGATTTAGAAATGGCAGTTGCCCCCAACTGTGAAGGCTATGGTCTGTGCCCCAACATCAGCTCTTTCCCCTACATCTGCCACTGGCTTGGCTTCAATCAGCACCATCATTGCTCTGCCTGAGAAATATAATAGACATTCAGACAAGTGTAAGGGCGCAATGTGCCCTGTATATTGAGAATAAACCTGAGAAATTCCCCATGGTTGGAAACAGAATTCATTTAACCACCTCATTTCCATCTAGTAGAGCCAGGGACTGGGTTACAGTCATAAGAACATAAGAACATAAGAAATATACAAACGAGAGGAGGCCATTCGGCCCATCAAGCTCGCTTGGGGAGA
>JAODKF010000040.1:23950923-23962901 GCA_026779585.1 Mormyrus proboscirostris | reverse complement strand
GTTTTCAATTATAAGACCCTTACTATCCTGCAGATTAGTAATTTCAGCCTTTAGAGCTCTTTTAGAGTTAAAATACTCATACGGCTATGGAGGAGTACCAGCCTGGCCACCAGCGGTTCTCTTGCCCATTTGCTTTAGGAGTAGCATCTGCCTACCGGCTACTCAGTTATCAGCCTCAGCCCTTGTTAATATAACCCAACAGCAGTTATGCTTACTAGTCATGATTTCTTTTGCTACGGTGTCATTCTACCTCTCTGCGTCAGGTGACTCAAGTGCATTGTGAAGCTTCATAGATATCGGGTTAGTTTGGAGATTATAATTCCCCACTCACGAGGTCAAACCACTTTTCTGAGTATTAACTGATGCATGGGTACAGGTCATAAATCTCAGTAAAGCGTGACAGTTCCACCACATCCCATACATGCTCTATTGGATTGAGATCTGGTGACTCTGGAGGCAATGTTCCTGCATGATTTTATTCATTGTGCAATACAATATGATTGGCTGATTGGACATTTGTTACTAGCACTTGAACAGGTGTGCCTAATAAAGTGGCCTGTAAGTGTATAATCTCATTTGCAAGGGTGACAAATGAAAAACCATGTTTATCACCACAAAGGGGCAATATTAATACCAACTTTTCTATGGCACTTTTCTATATGCTAAGGCAAAGAAATATGAGTTCCAAGCACCACTGCAGTGGTCTGGGCCAGTTCACTAATCTTCTTCTCTTGTCAGGACATAATGGCATGGAGCTCTGCTAGATCTTCCTCACAGTATTCTGAAGTATTCTGTAGTGAATCAGGTCCATGCACAGGGCACTTAGTGGTGGTTTATCAGCCGATTCCAAAGCAGACTCCATAAGCTATACTGGCATTCAGTCAGAATAACCAGAACCAGAGTAACCAGAGTCAAACAACACCAGAATCAGAACCCAAACTGAAAAGTCCAAAGATAGGCAGAAGGTCAGAAAATGGATGGCAAACAACAAGTTTTTTAAATAATGACACTGGAATTACTCACCTAGTGGATTTATTAAATTGGTGGCGATAACTGGGGAAAGGTTGCGGTTTGGTGAAAGATCCAAGCTGGATACCCCAGACATGGACATGGACTGGTTTGGGGCCTGACGGTTTGTGTGTGTGTGTGTATGTGTGTGTGTGTGGGGGGGGAATAGAAGATGCTAATGAGCCAACTCAATCATCTCACAAATAAGTCAAATGGGTCAGCTGAAGAACGCATTCACTCTAAGGATCTGTGTGTCTCTTATTTATCATAGAGAATGTGACAGGCACAGCCCCCACAGAATGCCGTGTCTTTTTTCCTTTTCTTGTATGGCTGTTAGAAGAACAAAGTGGGGAGGGAGCCCAAGTAATTTTAAAATGTGTGACTGCGTGACACACCAAGTAAATGCATCAGGATAAAAGGGCCGGGGAAAGCTTTTTATTTCCAGCGTAAAGCAGCGAAATGACGATGTCTAAGGAATATCTGAGGCTTCATTTGCCTTATAAGAATAATGGCAGGAATTTAAGATCATTTGAAGTTTTTAGAAAGTGTATAACTGCAATTGCTTTGTAATTATCTATCCTTTTGGTAAATTTGGTAAATATCTATCGATTGTTATCATGTAATATTGGGTTAACTGTTACAGTTATTTAGTAAAAAAAAATGTATATCGCCACTATACTGGTTCAATATTGGACTTCTGCTCTTGATTAAAGGACGCCTTTGCCAGGACATTGTCTGACCCTCTTATCATCACCTTGGACAAAAGCATGCTAGCTAAAGAAATGAATTTAAGATGTACTTATGTTCTGTTAGCCACATTCTCCTTTGCAGTTTAACTCAGCCTCTTTTATTATTCTTTGTCAGTTCAAGGTTAATACCATTTGAATAAGCCAAACTATATGTACTTAGTCCAAGAAACCAGTTGACATAAGAATTGTGGTCCAAAGGGCACAAGCTGCTATGCATTGAAAAACTAAATCAAAATAGTACTCTCCTCTCATATGCACATACGAAGACAATTGCTTTTCTATCCCGGTAAGAACCTGTTGAGTATTCCTATGGTGTATACCCGGTAGACTGGTCAGTAAGTACCTAACATCAGGTACACATTCATGTCAAGTCTCATGGGGGTTCATATATATAAAAAAAAAAAAAAAACACTTGTACGTTCTTGCGAATAACGTTCATGTGTTTAGTAAAAATCAGATTTATAAAACGTTGCTTAAACTGCAATACGCATTGTACAGGTTATGAATCATACATATTCTCATGAATGTGCTCTTATGAGAGAGAGCACCCCATTCCCACCCACTAATAAACCCTAAATTGACAATAGCTACGGGTATATAAACATGCACATCCTATGTTTGTGACGCCATTTCTAAGACACTGGAAAAGAAATTAAACTGACCTCGTATAGACGTCTGACCAATTATCAAATGATCTGATTATTACATTGCTTAGGTGGAACTTGTGTATGTTAGACAAATGATGGTCAGGTGTATGTGTGATTTGTGGGTTTGATTTTATATGATCAAAATCATTTTAATATTGTGTTTAGCTTATGTGCCGTCTGTGAGTTTCTGCGATCTTTCAGCACGCTCAAAACATATTTACATTTACTTGTTCACTCGAATAACTGAAACCATGAATGTGAAGTGGATTTACTGTGGATTTACAAGTGGATTAACTTTTTAGTAAGTACATAGCTAACTTAAATTTCACATAATAAAAATATTGGTATGTATAAATTAATTAAAAAAAAAACAAACGATTAATGTTAGCTATATATCAGATATAATAAAAATGACTCAGTATTTATTAATGCACATTTCACCAAGCTCTAAAACTAAGTGTAAATGCAACTTAGATGCACATTTTTATCTGAACTCTAGATATTGCTTTTTTCTGTTTCCTTCATGATTGCTCTGAAGCATTTGTAAATGTGCACTGTTTTTCAATTTATGTTTTATTTGTGTTGATCCTTATAAATCCTTATTACTATTAATATTTACCTAACTGACTGTTTCCATTGCAGCAATAGGTAACATGTATGGGTACATGTAGCATCCAGATTATATTTATATGCAGCAGAGTATGTTTTTTGTTGTGTTCTCCCAACCACAGAAAAACCATCCTTTCCCAACAGCAGATTTCCCAATATGACCCAGTAAACCATATAAATTTATAAAGGAAATGCAAACAATACAAATGGCCACAAATGGTTATGTTATTGAATTTTTTAAATCGAACTGGTATTTGAATAGGCCTTACCAATCAGAAAATACCTTCTGTTGCCTTAAGGTATTGGTTCCCAACCTCCTGATGTCTGCAGAACAGTTTATGTCATAAACAAATCAAAACAGCTGTTTCTTTTTTTCAGTTTTTATTTAAGTTTGCTGGTCAGGGGAATACTAAATAGATACAAAAATATCCTCCAACATTTTGTGGCCCAGTGGAATACTGAATTATCTTAAGGGATGTTATGCACTGCTTTCTCATTCCATCAGAAAACAGAGTCCAGCATCACATTCCCTTTATAATGTGCACAAGGATGCACATCATTGTATAGAACCGATAGAACTCGGGGAGAACAGGAATGCTTTCCCATACTACTAAACCAAAGAACCAGCCGAAAAATTGAGCCAAATACAACTTGATTTAAGAGAAAACACAGCATTAAGACTGAAGTAAGCTTGAGCAGAAACTGTGATGCTTTGCATTTAAATGAGATATTACGAAGAAACCATATCTCACTGCCTTGTAAGAATACATATGGCTAATTACAATATATTCAGAAAGTATGAGAGATTAATTTGCAGAAAGAAGAATAAGATAATTATGAAAGGTCAGGCCTTAAGATTTCTCTTTTTATTTTGTTGTGTAGAAGGTAAGAAAGTAACAGAGCATATTAAAAAGTGATGTGTTTTTCCTTAGCTTTAAACTTCTGGGACATGCTCTCCTGCGTTTTTGTACAGAAGCTAAACATGAATTTTTAGTTTTGGCATATTTTGTCATTTCATAGTTCTGAGTTCAACTTTAAAGTTATTTCAGAGTTATTATAGAGCTCATTATTGGTATATTCACTTTGTTAGAACACTATTTGAATGCTTGTTTTGAATAAAAAAAAAAAAACAATACTTCCAAGGAACTATTCACACTATTATAATTTTAAGGAGAATTACAATATTATTATAATATCCTTTTTTTGTGATCTAGGGGTAGTTTCTTTAATGATCTTTGAAATATATTTTGTTATGTGCTGTAATATTAACAAGTTTATATTTAAGAAAACTGAATTTTTCATTTCAGTTGAGTTTTCTAACCTTAGATGACACCTATCCCAGCTGGAAATACACCTGGGATAAAATACTCTTGACTGTCACATTGCTACATTGTGGCTTTCTTTGATTAATAGGTTTTGCGCTAGAACATTTGTCCAAATTAAATGTGATGCGAAAAGACCTTTTGCTATCAATGGCATTCTCACAAAGGTGTAGGGACCATTGTGCTGTCAGACATATCCATTTATCGAAGACATGGTTAAGAATGATTATTTCACAAAGGACCAGCAGAAATCATCAAGGGTTTATGTATAGTACCTTTGCTAAATCTCAGACTTTCCCTATCTGGCTGGAAGAACATTATTCCTTATTGGTTATGTTTTTCTTTCTTTTGTCTAGACTGTTAAGATAAATCCTTGTGATATGTCATTTCTTAAGGCGTGCCTGCCCAGTGTCCAGCCGTAATTACACAATGTTAGTATTCACTAAGGTCTCCCTTGAATCCATGTTGGCTCATAAAATCAGGCTTTCACTTCTAAGTGCCTGCTATTTTGAACTGTATATATGACATTGTGTTGAAAAAGCATTGCTGTCTATGTCAAGTCCAATTTACCAGAAAAAAAGAAAAAGCCTGCTGAACAATCCTGTGTCCGGAATTCAAAAAGAGGCACAGAATAATCGAGTAACTGGCAAAGCGATACGTGATAAATAAATCCTTCCAGATTGTTTACCAATACACAGACACTATTGATGTACCATGTCAAATACCATGAGTATTTTTAGAATTTCTGCCCTTTCACAAAGACAGCAGTGTCAAAGACAATACAGGTGACAATTACTTTAGCATCTGTTCTGGAGCAAGACAAAGGCATTTGATAATAGGTGATAGCGGGCTTCGTTTATTTATGAATATATTACTCTTTTATTTCACTGTAAAAAATGCCACAGTTGCCTAAATACATCAAACTGGCCAAATGGTTACAGTACAAGAGATGCCGCTGGAGGTTGATGCATTTTGAAAGGGGAAACACATTCTGTAACTACAAGTCCTTCCTGACACAAGCAATGCTCTTTTTTAAGCCATCTGTTAACTGACATCCGTTCCGGTTCTCATTTAGAAATGTTTGCAATTAAATCTTTTTCCCTGTCTATTCGCTCATCCATCCAATGAATACCAATATTCCCATTTAAATATTACTGTGTATGATATACACAAATATCTGTATACCACTGCACAAGAGACAGGAATGATATTTTAATCCAGTCTCTAGGAAGCACTTATGAAGTAATCAGGTGATACCCTACTGGCCAACTTAATACCTGGAAGGTTTCATGCCATTTCTGAGATGTGAGATATCAAGCTGTTTCCCACTTCCCGAAGTGAGCGCTTCTGCTTGCTCTTTATAATATATGCTTGGATATCCATGCATTGCTGTGGTGTTCATTTCCCAAACAGTCATGTCTCTGCCAAATTAAAGAATCTAATAAAAATCCCTGAATGCTTAACCGTCAATAGCACAGCAGGTGAAATTGTGTATCAATTGCTTACAGTGTGTATATTCATCCATCTGTCATTGCTACTCTCCAGCAGTCCTCAGCAATACCATACAGCGAAAGATCGTTTCTTTTGTTAAATATATTAGGGGTGATGCCATCCTGAGTACCAAAATCATCTCTAAAATGCAAATGCATTCTCCACAACTGCACATTTACCTTCTTAACCTGCACAACAGCTTTTGCTCAATAATGCCCCTCTTACCTGCCGCTACGGTAGCAATATAATTAGTTTTGAAATTTTAAAGTGCTCTGATAAGTGAGACTAGCAAAACAATTCTCTTGCAGTGCAATAAAATATGGAATAAGAGATCAGTTTCTCTATACATGGAGGATTTTGAAATAAAACATTTTAATAGTGGAAAAAAAACTTTTAATAGTGGAAATAAAATCAAAAAAAGAGAAAAAAGAAAAATCAAATTAAAGTTTGCAATAAAAAAGTTAATATTAAACAGATTTGTGAATTTAAAAACATTCTTCACTAACTCACTTTTCTGAGTTTCCTCCCACCTTATTTTCCAATATGCCCTTGTTGGTAAAACAAATATTCCATATCCCACATGCAAACTGAGCTTTGACATAGATAATTAAAATGCAGTGTATCCAATTGCAGGGTCACAGGAATCCAGGGATGTGAGTCCATCACAATTGGCAACTTGGATTCATCAATTCGCCAACGTTTTTCCATACTACATGGAGGACCCAGGGCCAGTGCTATGATGTCAATGTGTTTCCCTCCCAGAAGCTATGCTATACTCACTGCATTATACTTACACGTATGAGTATATAATAAAAATTAAATAATTAAATAATTGTTAAAGTTAAATAACTAAGAAATCTAATTAACGTGAGCAATATTCTGGTATCAACATCTTATCGTCTGCCGTAAAAAAATTCCAGGCAAAGGCGTTACTGGCAGAAAGGGGGAGCGAGTGAGCAGTGTTCTCTGCTGTGACTACATTTCAGGATACAACCACAAATACACCAATAAATATTTGATATGTCTTACAGGCTGTGATATCAGGATAAAAGATAAGAAGAAATCTGTTCAAGGCAGCATCCCGAGGGAAGTGTCCACAAAACAGGACACTGGACTGCAACTGTCTTAGCCTCAGATGTTATTTTATACTCACCAGATGCATGTTTTCCACAGAACATAATTACAAAAATTATATTTCTCTTAAAGACTCACGGTCAGAGATAGATAGATAGACAGGCAGACAATAGCTTAAACCTTGTTTTATTGCATTGTAATCTAAGACCCTAGAACAGGGGTCTCCAAATTCGGTCCTGGAGAGCTACTATCCAGTAGGTTTTCTATCCTACCTGGCTTCTAATGAGCCACACCTGTTTTTGGGTAAATACCAGGAACAGGTGTGGCTCATCATAGGATAGTAGCTCTCCAGGACCGGAGTTGGAGACCCCTGCCCTAGAAGTCCACATTTTTAAAAGTTAGTTATTTAAAAAAAGAAATGTATGTACATCTCAAGTTGCGGCAAAAATGGAAGTTGCAGCATGATGATATTTCAAAGCATGCATAAAAGCAATGGTTAAGTGAGCACCAAATCAATGTGCTTGACAAGCCATCACAATTTGCTGACCTCATTCCTTTCAGACATTTATGGTTGGAACTGAAGAAAGAAGCTCTTAAAAAGAAACCAGCCGTACAAATTCTCTAAGGTGGGATGGGAAAAAATCCCTAAGCATTTCCACAGCCTTGTATGATCAAAGCAAAAGCTCAATGTTCTGAATATAAGTTTATATTTATATAAATTAAACAAGCAATTTTTAAATAATATTTTTAGCATCGTAACCATTTTATCTCGATTTTTTATGTTTTTATTGTTTTCTATTTTGAAAATTTAAAAAGTGTTAAACTGCTAAACTGTATTATTTTACACCCGAGGAATGGTACAATTCTGTATAGCATCATTAATGTAAAGCTATTAAGCACAATTCTTAATTCTGGATTATCATAAAATTAAAAATTTAGCAATTTCAATTTATATTATAGGGGAAAATGTTTGCCATGTTCAAAACAAAGCCTATTCATTAGAGCATACAAAGTTCATTACAATGCAAATGTTCATGGTGAAACATTCAGTGAAACCCTGTAGAATTAATTAAAATCAATTAATGCTTTGAAGCAAACAAACTTTGCCCATTGCATTTTCCTTTATGCACAATACCGCAGCGAATTGCTGTCACTATTACAGAATAAATTTTGCCCAGTTTCTCATTGTAACAAGATACATATCTCATTATAACGAGATACGTATCGTTATAACAAGATCAGCATTTCATGGAGGCTCTGGTGTATTCGTGTATTTCTTATTATAGTATGTATGTTTGACTGACTACAGTGTAACCCCTAAATTCCACTGTAGAACTGGATGAATTTTTTGTGGTAACTTATTAGATATAGAACATTATCAAATTGTAATTGAAATATTCCGAACATTTAAGCAAATAAATGTACTACCATAAAACTCATAGAATTCAGGCTTGCCTGCAGTCCCATACCCAGCCTAAAGTAAGACTCTATCAAATCATATCAATTTTATTCTCCTCTTTTTTTGAGATTTACCTTTTTACAAAAACATAATACACCTATTATGTTATTAGGAGATATGCTTCTCATTTTAAAGAAATCTTTTACATTCTCTTTTTTGCCAGATAAATTAGTATTATAACACAAAACCCATTTTAATTAGATAATTCCTTATCTTGAGGTGGTACAGTGGTTAGCGCTGTTGCTTCATACCTCTGGGACCAGACTTTGAGTCTCCAGCATGCCTCCATGGGTGTGGAGTTTATACGATCTCCACAGATGAACATGCTAATCTGGAGCTGCCAAACTGTATGTAGCTTTGAATGGTGCATATGTGTCATACCCTGCAATAGGTTTGGTAACCCATTCTAAGTTATTCGCTGCCTTGTGCCCATAACTTCTGAGATAGGCTCCAGAGCCCCATGGGTTTAGAAAATGGTTGGGATTTTGTTTCTTATTATAAGGAGATAAGCTGCCTATAGTTAGTGTGGGGGTTTACGGGGAGGAGTAACCCTTACCCTTACTCTGTAGGGGGTGGGCTGCCTGTAGTTACTGTGGGGGTATAAGGAGAGGAGTAACCCTTACTCCATAGGGGGTGGGCTGCCTGTAGTTACTGTGGGGGTATAGGGAGAGGTGTAACCCTTACCCTGTCGGGGATGGGCTGCCTGTAGTTACTGTGGGGGTATAGGGGGAGGAGTAACCCTTACTCTGTTGGGAGTGGGCTGCCTGTAGTTACTGTGGGGTTATATAGGGAGGAGTAACCCTTACTCTATAAGGGTTGGGCTGCCTGTAGTTACTGTGGGGGTATAGGGGGAGGAGTGACTCTTACTCTGTAGGGGGTGGGCCACCCTATATTTACTGTGGGGGTATAGGGGGAGGAGTAACCCTTACTCTGTAGGGGGTGAGATCTGGATGGGAGAAGCATGCGTAAGGTTAGAGTTGAAGGAGGAGAATGGAGAGTAAGGTGAGTTAACAAATTGCTCCATGTTCGGGACTTTCTAGAGACTGTGTGTAGCTGTGGCCTACAGCGGCCATTAATAAAGCCCTCATTGCACTAAATATGGCAATGGTCTGTGCAATTGGGGAAGGTCATTACAGTATCTTCACATTTTAATGTTATACTTTTGTTTTATAACATGATACATATCCTGTTAAAATTGCTCAGTGTCTTATTATATTATGTCATGGTGGTAGCAATAGACTCACAGAGCCATGGGCCCAGCACTACAAAGCAGCAGTGATAACCACTGCACTGCCTATGACTTCCCAGCAATCAAATTGCATGTACAACTTGTTTCAACAGCACCCATCATTCCATCTTTTAATTTTATCAAGAGAATAGGGTATATGATTCTTGAATACCCTGATTAGGGTAGGCCAGAGAATTTTTAAAATAAATACTCTTAAATTTAATTCAGCATGTTTAACTAAAATAACAGGACATATGATCAATGTCTGTGATTTCATTTTCGTTTTGTGAGTGATGAATAAGGACATTGTGTTCCTATTGTAAGATAACTGAGATTCACAGTTACGAACAACTCAGCAGTGCATAAAGATACAGGAAAATATAGAAACACAATACTTTATATGAGGTGGACGCTATGAATGTTTTGCTACTGTTTACATTCCTCAATGATCGTATCAAGTACGATATCTAGTCATAGCTACAGTAAAATCAGTTGCCCAAAACTGGTGTCAGTCAGATGAACATGGATGACAGAAATAAAAGTTCTATGCACTCTACTGATAATTGTAAATAATGGGAGATCCATAGAAATTTCTGGGTATACTGCTGCTTTTAACAAACACCAATGAATAGCAAGTGTGATAAGCACCATATAAAGAATACCTTCTTGGTGGGGGATATTTAAATACAGAGAGAGTGAGGTTTTCCAGTTTCTGAATGATGTCATGAGCAAATGAAGAATTCATTTTTTACCCCTGGCTAGTGAAGTTTCTCTTATAAATAAAAAAAATAAATAAGGTTCTGAGTGTAATTTATGTAAACAGTTTCCCAGTTGTTCTATTCTTCAGTATTTTTTTAGCAGGTTTTGACTTGTTAGACTGTATGCTATATTTACTGTTGAAATAAATAATCCAAAAGAGAGAACTTGCTATATACAGCTTGGTTGTTATATATGACAGATGTAGTACACCAGCTATTGTGAATTTAGTGTGCTACTGTGAGTTAGGATAGTAAATTAAAAATTAAAAAGTGTTAGAAGACTATGAGTATGAGTGCAAATGTTCTCAGTTTTAAAGAAACTTTAAGGTGAAGACTAGCTAAGTTATTTAATATTGTAATAGAAATGTTTTTCATGATCACATGATCCAGGGATCTAATCCATGTATTTATAAAGCAATGGTGATAATCTATATGTTAATGTTAAAAAGTGAAACTTTATAGTCCTGCTCTGTCTGTAATTGTAATTTTGTTTTTGACTAGGGAATCTAATGGAAGTAAAAAGCCTTGGGAATAGAAAACTATAAATGTGCAGTATGCCTGCCATTACGGCACCATATACGACACGTAACAACATCATAAAAGAAAATCCAAAAAGAAGGAAAAGACATGCATCTACCCTATCTCCCTAACGATACAAAAACAAGAACAAAAGAGATGTACAAAATGAAATTGCACTCACCCCTTTCCAGCAATGATGGACAAAAAAAAATACAAAATATACAAACATATGCACCGTATTGCCAAATGAAACAAACACAGTCAAACACTGGGGAAACCCTCAAAGCACAATAAACATAAAGCACAACAGCACAGCAGAGACACAAGCACAATCATCACCTTTCCTCTCGGTCTTCTCCTTCTGACCTTTATCATCTCTCTGAACTTCCTTCCACCACGCCTCCAGATGTATCGCCCCCTGTAGGACAGAAGAGGAACAGGTATCGAGAGAAAGAAAGAAAAAGACTACGGGCAAGCCCGTAACACCTCCCCACCAAAAACGAAAGTGCTCACAGTTTAATTTCCACATACCCGTGATAGGGCATCAGCAACAAGATTCTCAGTCCCCTTTTTGTGCACAGTTGACAAGTTAAATGGTTGAAGAAACAGTGCCCAGTGCATCAGACGTTGGTTTTTATTACTCATTCTGTGGATAAAAACTAAAGGGTTATGGTCAGTATGTACTAATATGGGTCCAACATGAGAGCTTAAGTACACATCAAAATGCTTAAGGGCTAGAACCAACGCTAGTGCCTCCTTCTCAATGGTACTGTAGTTCAATTAGTGTTTGTTGAACTTCTTGGAATAAAAACAAATAGGACGGTCCACACTTGACTCATCCCCCTGCATTAACACAGCACCAGAGCCTGTGTGAGAGGCATCAATGTCCAATTTAAAAGGGTGGGTAAAATCGGGAGTGTCACGCCGGGAGACAAAGAACAGAGGAGATCCAGTAATGCGAGGTTAAAGCCTTTTACTGAGGAACTGGTCAGGCAAGTGCAATGGAGTCTTGAGACGGCCCAGGCGTGGACGGGCGGGTCCTACAAGGAAGCATGGGACCGGGATACACGAGGAGGGAGTGACGTGGAATGCCGGGCTCAGCAGGGCAGGAGGG
>JAODKF010000040.1:23891204-23949681 GCA_026779585.1 Mormyrus proboscirostris | reverse complement strand
TGAATCCTTGGGTTCCTTTAAATCAGAGCTAGATAAGATTTTAACGACTCTGAGCTATTAGTTAAGTTCTCCCCAAGTGAGCTTGATGGGCTAAATGGCCTCCTCTTGTTTGTATTGTTCTTATGTTCTTATCATCAATGTAGACTATTACGAATCTGTTGATCATGTCCTTGAAGACAGCATTCATGAAGGTCTGAAAGATGGAGGGGCTATTACCTAGCCCATGAGGCATCACAAGGTATTCGTATTGCCCAGTGTTAGTGATAAAGGAAGTCTACCATTCGTCCCCTCTCCGAATGCAGACTAAGTTGTACGCGCTGCGTAGGTCTAATTTGAACACCGAAGCCCCTTGGAATTGCCCCAGCGCAGAGGGTATAAGCGGCAAGGGTTCTCGGCGCTTCACCATGATTGCATTGAGAGCCCGGTAATCAATGCAAGGGCAAAGATCCCCATCCTTCTTTTTAACAAAGAAGAAGCCAGCCATGATGGGTGATGTGGAAAGACGGATGATGCCTTGCATTAGGCTCTCCCGAATGTACGTGTCCATAGCCTCCTCCACATGTAAGGACACCGGATAGTGATGTGCTTTTGGGATTAGCGCCCCCTCCAGGATATCAGTGGCAGAATCACATTCTCTGTGAGGAGGTAACTGAAAGGAGAGTGATTTACTGAAAACATCCCTAAAGTCCTGGTACTGCTCTGGGATGACAGATAGGTCCTCTGGATTCGGGCTTGCCACGAGCGAAGCTTGGCAAGAGAGGGAGAGACACCGAGAGAAACAAGATGGGGACCAAGCCGCAAACCTGTTTTCCAACTGATACAGGGATTATGTTCCTGCAACCAGGGATATCCAAGGATTAAAGGGTCCTTTGTCCTCGGAAGCACTAGGAGGTAGATAGTCTCCCAATTGAGAACCCTACTCTCAAGGTGAGAGGTCCACTACGGTGGGTGACTCGCCCACCATGCAGGGGTTCACTGTTCACACGTAGGACCACCACTGTGGTGGACAGCGTCTGCAGGGGAATCTTTAATTGCTTAGCTAGCGTAAAGTTTATAAAGCTCCCTGCAGCCCCAGAATCCAGCAAAGCCCTAGTGGGGAAATATTCCCCTCCGGAGGAAACAGTAACTGATACAGTGAATTGACTAGGGGATACGCCCATGAAAGCCGATAAGCCTACCTTTACGGCGTCTTCCAGGTTCGCGGGCCGTATGGGGCAGGTCCGCACAAGGTGTCCTGATTCCCTACAATACAGGCAGAGCCCGTTAGATGTGCAGCGGCATCGCTCCGCGGTGGTAAGCGGCGAACGCCCTAGCTGCATAAGCTCAGGGTGATCAGAAGGCAGTGCGAGCGTTGGAGGCAGCCTCTGTGCGGGTGCAGCGTCGCTCCCTCACTGCCGCTCCCTCACTGCCGCTCCCTCACCACGTTATCCAATGTTACAGACAGCCGCACATAATCTTCAAACGACAGGGTCCCTCCACAGGGTGCCAGTTCATCCTGGATCTCAGGGTTCAATGCACGGCAATACATGATCCGGAGACAGTCCTCCGGCCAAGGCAGACCGGCAGCAATCCAGGGAGAATTCCGCAACAGATCTAGAGCCTTGTCTTAAATCGAACAGCTGTTCTCCCAGACTGTGTCCTACGGCCGGATGATCGAAGATCTCTGTGAAAGCGTTTTGGAATTCCCATGCTGAGTCTAGGAGTGGACTTTCGTTAGTCCATAATGCCATGGCCTAATCGCGTGCTCTTTTGTTCAGCAAGGATATGACGAAACGTACGCAAGCGGAGTCATCAACAAAGTGCTCAGGGTGTTCGTCAATGTATAGCCTGCACTGCATAAGAAAAGCCCAGCATTGGTCTGGATTTCCGTCATATTTTTTGGGCATTGCTACTGGCACCGGTACGGAGGACCTCGAAGGCGAAGCTGGCAGGTGGGTTCGGGAAGCTTGTGCTTCCATCATCTGGGTGACCAGGGCGCTGAGCTGTTCCACCTGCTGCAGTGGCTGGTGCGCCTCTGCGGGGTCCATGGTAGGGCGAAGTATTCTGTAACTCTGAGAGAGCAGACAAGAGGCAGACCCCGTAGTGCAGGAGACAGGTTGTTTACTTCTATAAACAGGTATAACAGAAGTCAAGTACCCAAGCCAAGATCGTGGTCGGGTCATAAGCCGGGGAGATCAGTCCGACGAACAGGCACAGGACGGGTTGGGATCACAGGCAGGCAGACGGAAGTGGGCAGGCATGCAGGGCAGACGGGAGCAGGCAGCCGGGTAGAACAAGCAGGCGTAACGCAGGAGGTAGGGATACAAGGAGAGACAAGAGACAGAATAACGCTCAGTAAGGCACATAACCATGACAATAATACTTTGCAACGTTGGTTTGCGTGCGATCTGCTTAAATAGTCCGGGGCAATTAGCGGTGAGTCCCTGTGATGGTGCGTCCCGCCCCTGTGGGCGTGACACCATGTATGATTTGGTCAGATTAGCATTACAATGCTTCTGAATAATTTGAAAATGACAATGGATAAGATGAAAGAAAATACAGATTATAAACCCACACAAGTCTTATTCTCAGGTTTGTGGTTCATATTTTTTTTCCATATTTTACCATATTTTTCTCTGTTGAGGAAAATGACCGTATTGGTTAATTCACAAATGCTAGTCCATAAACATTCTACTCATGATTACTCCTGTTTGAGAAGGGCTTTTGTGTTTGGCATATTATTTCATTTTATCATTTGTCTGCACAGATTTTAATAAATAGGCTATTGGGCAACAGGTCATAAAGATTTTTTGGCTGTCGATACTGTAACAGAATCCAAGTTAAGAGTATTGGCTGCCAATTTGTGCGTGTGGATAAGGAGTCTTTTGTTGAAGCCTCAGCTTAATTTCACTTCACTAAATTTATTGTGACTCATTTTTAATATTTGTTAGTGTATAGTTATTATCATATCATATCTACAGACTGCTCTATACCATTTTTTATCATTGAGCAATAAATACACTCAGTGACCAGTTTATTATGTACACAGGCTTGGTAAAGGCAACAGCCTGCTTCTATAAAGAATCGTGAGGCTGCTACTGAATACATGCAGCATGTATGGAAGACAGTGCTTCACTTCACGTTTGGCTGAGCATTAGAAAGTCTAAATGATTTTTAATGGAGAATGACTGTCACTTCAGCATTTCAAAACAACTGCTATTGTGGGTTTTCACACTTTCTAATATATAGAGTTTACAGAGAAATGTGCAACAAACAAAAATGATCCAGCCAGCAGCAGTTCTTAATTAACGAGGTCAGATGAGAATGGCCAGACTCATTAAAGTTAACAGAAGGCCACAAGCAAAAAAAAAATAACATCTCAGTACAACAGTGGTGTGCAGAAAGGCTTCCCAGAAGGCACAACTTGTCTAACTTTGAAGTGGTTCTGGAGGCAAAAGTGAATCCCAGACAATACTAGCAAGAGGTACCTAATAAAGTGACCACTAAGTGTATTTATGCTTCCAGAAATTTAATTCTGTGGATTGAAATCATGTTTCTATGTATATTGCATCACCTGCTGAATCATGTCCAGATGTAACCTGTGGGTTTAATGTGTCACTGTGAATTTTACCAGAAAATACATCATTGTATCCTGCCTTCCGTGACCTTAACGAGCCAAACCTGTTGCTTCTTTTGTCTTACCTCTCGTTTCAGCCCTCATGTGCATCACTCCAACTGCCTCCCATTTGCTCACTTGTCAGTCCTGTATAAAAATGCTTTCCAGTCCAGTTATTGATGTCAACTCCTGTATGTGCTCTGACGGTCATCCCTTTGTGCCCCTTTGATATTTTCTCTGTGCTCACTGTTTTCATGCCCCTCATCTTGTTCCTTTGTTGTTTTCCCCAAATAAAGCCCTATTTTGTTTTCCCAAAAGCTTGTTCCCACGTCTATTGTTCTGTGGCTCGTGACAGTCATTGAGGAAGTACTTTAAAAGTTCTAAAAGGATTTTTTTGCAAATGACCACATGGCCTAATTTCCTATGTATGTTTTGAATGTTAATGAAAATCTAATATGCTTATACTAGTCATTCAGGTTTTCAAAGGGGTTTATGTTAAATATCAAAGCCCACAAAATTACCACTAATTTGATTCAATTTGCTTAAAGGTGAATTCAACATTAAGATTTGTCAGTTCAAATCATCATCATGCTTAAATTTCAGAGGAAGATTAATTTTTAATTATGCAATATTTTTAAATGCAGCTATGGTATTCAGTTTTTCTGATGATTTATGTGCAAATTGTAGGAACCATCCAGTGGCCCAATGGCGGAATCCAATTGGACAACCGAAGGCTTTGATTGCATGTAGGTCTTCCCAAGCGCTGCTGCAAAGTTACTTACCCTTTTAGGTAAAACAGAAGTATATCTGACTCCAATTTAACTAAAGACTTTTTATGGTGTTTTAGTCATGACATTTCGGTTTTTACGGTTTTACGTTAAAATGTGATGCATTCACATTTTAATGTAATATTTTCACATTATAACATGAAAGTGAGGGGTGACATGGTGGTACAGTGGTAAGCACTGTTGCCTCACACCTCTGAGGCTGATTGGAGTTAATAAATTTCCCATAGGTGTGCATGTGTGAGTGAATGGTAACAGTGTGTGAGTGTGCCCTGAGATGGGCTGGCCCCCTGTCCAGGGTTGTTCCCTGCCTCGTGCCCATTGCTTCCAGGATAGGCTCTGGACCCCCCGTGACCTAATAGGATAAACCGGGTTGGAGAATGAATGGACATGATATTTTTTCATGTTATTTAATAAAATCACTTCAGGTGATAAGGTAGATTTAGGCTTATATTTTTCTTATGTTAGAACATACTGTTTTAAGGTTGAGGTTACTCATTGTGATCTTTCAAACAAGACCAAACTTGGATGCATGTGTCCCTAATGCTAGTGAATTTATGTAGCACATTTTTCCACTTCTTCAAGCACTCAACCTCACCAACCTGCTCACCAGGAGCAATCTGGGGTTCAGGGTCTTGCTTAGATACACTTTAGCGGGGTCAGGAGGAGCCAAGGCTCAACCTTGCAACTCTCCAGTTGCTAAACGGTAGCACTACCTCCTGCGCCACCATTACGGGTAATACTGCCTCTGTTAGTGTGAGTTAGTGAATTTAGGATGCATGTGTCTTGAGGCAGCCAGGCCTTGTCACTGGAATTTGGCTGCAGGGTTCTGACCGCCTAGTGGGGGTGAGGCGTCCCTTTTGATGTAGTGATTGGGTGATTTGGATCCAGTCTTTTTGGAGCCGGTGGGCCTTTGCCTTAGGACACTAGGTGGAACATTACAGGCTTGCCAGAGCTCAGACCGTTGGGGCCTGCAAGGCCTGTGGCCTTACAATATTTTGTGTATGCTTGTATTTTCAGTTCAATAGTGTTCAATACTTAATGTACTTTGAACGGACATTGCATGGACAGTGCAGTTATTAACTGTAATGCAAACGAATCACAAGATCTTGCGAAAGAAACATTTTTTTTCTTGCATTTTTTTCTCCCTCCATGTCTCCTTAGAGGCTCTGTAGGAACGCTTAGGTATCAGTAACCAAAATATTTTTTTTTTTTTAAAGACGAAAATAACTCCTTTTAATGATGAAAATTCAGCAGAAGCCATACTGAGCAGGGGAGCCCATTGCAATAAAACCATTGAACGTTAGGACCTAGACCATATGCCCACAGCTGGTCAACAGTGGGAAAAGATCTAGATGAAATAATGAAGGAGAGTGGGCCAAATGAGCGAAATAATAAAAAAATCATGAAGTATAACTTGAAAAGCCGTAAAATAAGGCTACAAAAATAAATATATGCTAGATGATGAATTCAGCAGAGAAAAAATAGTGGAACAAACAGCTCTACTCAGATGAGGATTAACCATCTGGGATTAATGCACTTTATCATCGAATTTATTGCAAAAACATTTATAGCTGCTACTCTTAGATTCATTAGCCTATAAACATATATGCCAAAGACGTTGAAAATTATATTTTAATAAAAATATTCATTCATTCATTCATTCTCCAACCCACTTTATCCTATTGGGTCGCGGGGGGTCCAGAGCCTATGCCGGAAGCAATGGGCACGAGGCAGGGAACAACCCTGGACAGGGGGCCAGCCCATCGCAGAGCACACTCACACACTTACCATTCACTCACATATGCACACCTACGGGCAATTTATTAACTCCAATTAGCCTCAGCATGTCTTTAGGCTGTGTGGGGGAAACCGGAGTACCTGGAGGAAACCCCACAACGACAGGGAGAACTAAACTACCATGTCACCCCTTAATAAAAATATATAATAATATAATATAATATAATATAATATAATATACAACAGTTAGTTCCGCCCAAGATATCTGATTGGACAATCAGACAATGAGTGTGGTTATCAGAGTTGTTTTACCAGTGTCCTTTTAAGGACCACACAATAATAATAACTGACCTTTGCTGTCCGCCTCATTATTTTAATATGCTGTATCTTACTACTGTTACTTTATAAATGCTACTTGAGGAACTGTTGTATGAAAGTAATAACATACTGAAAGTCATGTGGTTGTACTCCAATATATCATGGCTGTGACAATCTTTCTAGTACAGCATGACTGATAAATTAGAGTGCGACCAAACTCCTTCTCATATGTTATTGCTTAAATATAATATAATATAATATAATATTGTCACGTTTATCAGTGGAAGAAGGATAGCCCAAATGCAGGCTGTGGGAAAGTAACCCCTCACAGGGCATTTATTACAGGTGTTATTTATCGGGCTTCGAACACACCACCAAAACTGTCAACACACCAACAGGGGACACTGGGGCTGACATAAAATAATTGACTTTATTAATCTCACATCATGGTGCACGTTAAATATTTCAATTTGACTTGTACATCCATAACAATACATCGGCACTTTCTCTCCAGAGGTACTGTAGGTACAGCCAAAACAACAAACAAACCCAAAAGCTAACTCGACCCACCATAAGATTAACTTAAACCTGTACATAAAACAAAGAATAAAAATAATGACAATACTTCTCCTAACTTCCTCTCTAAACAAAGAAAGCACAATAACATTCAATCAACAAAAAAGACTCCTACCCCCTTCCAGCGATCAAGTCTCAGCATGCAGTTACAATGACATATCATTTGATCTAACGCAACAATACTGTAAACTGTACACCAAGAACGATCACTCAGGAACAACAATCCCCATACGTCCAACAACACGCACAACACAATCCCCATACGTCCAACAACACGCAGTCTTCTCTTCAGCATCTTCTCTTCAGGTCAATTTTCTTCGCCTTTATAGTCACTCATCCTTCATATATAGAACACGCCACCTACAAGAAAGGAGGAACACCGCCACAAAACACAAAGCAATCAGGTAGAGACTGGAGGAGTGGACAGGCACAAGGGGTCAGGACATGGGGTGAGACCAGGTACACTGAACAGAGTCAAACACCAGACAGGCAGTCTCTCATGCTTAAGGGTCTAGGGAATTGAAATAGAACTAAGAACAGGACTAGGCAGGCTGACCAGGAAACACTGCATAAAAGGGATGACGGCAGACATCACAGGGGAACCAAGCAAACTGGGGCAGGACTAAAGACAACCAAGGGGGTGACACACAACACACCCACCACATGGCTCCTCACCTCACTTGTCGGGAGACAGAGACTCGGCTTGCCCCTTTCCGGAACTTCCCCCAGTACTAGGGACCTTTTTGGAACTTGGGATCGGTATGATACCTATTGGATCCAAAGCCAACAAGGTAGCGATGGCCGCGGGCGAGCAGGCAGGAACTGACAAAGCGGTGATGGCCATGGGCAAGCAGGTTAGCAAGCCGGCAGGAGCCATCTGGACAGTCGCAGATGAGTAAGCGGGAGCCATCCGGGGAACAACGGCCTCAGGTGACCAGGCGAGAGCTGTCTGGGTGGCAATGGCCACAGGCAAGCTAGGAACCAACAAGGTCGCGGCAAGCTTAGCAAGCTGGGCAGTAGCTGTCTGGGAGATAGCCACATGCTGGGCAGGTAGGAGCTGGTGTGACTACTGGTGACTGCATAGCAGTATCAGGCGCAAACGCTGACAACTGTGTGGCAGTAGTAAGCGCAACTGCTGGTAACTGCATGGCAGTAGCAGGCGCAACTGCTGACAACTGCGTGGCAGTAGCAAGCGCAACTGCTGGTGACTGCATAGCAGGAGCAGAGACGAAGGCAGAATGGCTCTCCTGGGCAACTGCAAGGCAAGATCCTCTGTCGACAGGCACAACTTAGTGGGACTCAATGATGCCCAAATCACCCTTTCCCCAGCCGCCTTCTCCAACTCCTCCGGGGAGATACCAACATGTTCCCAGATCAGTCGAGAGATGTAATCACTCCAGTGTGTTCTGGGTCTGCCCTTGGATCTTTTCTGGTTGGACATGCGCAAAGCATCTCCCCAAGGAGGCATCCAGGAGGTATCCAAACTCCTCATCCTATCTCTAATCCATGACAGAACAGGACAATGTCCACATAACTGCTAAAGCTGAACTGAATCACTTGTCAATCTCCTGCTCACTTTTTGCCTCACTTGTCAACAAAAATCGAAGATACTTAAACATGTTCGCTTGAGGAAATAACTCATCCCCAACCTGTTCCAATTGAAAACAATGACCTCAGATTTGGCGGTGCTGATCCACCTCTGGCCACTTCACACTCAGTTGCAAACCGCCCTAGTGACTGTTGCAGGTCACAGCCTGATGATGAGAACAGGACCACATCATCCCTTAAAAAAGCAAAGATGCAATCCTGAGGTCACTGAAATACACCCTCTCCACACCTTGTCTGCGCCTAAAGCAACAGAATTGGTGACAAAGGGCAGACACCCACTAGGAAGCTGACGCACTTCTAGCAATGCAAACCAAACATTTGCTCAGGTTATACCGGGACCTAATGGTCTATAACAATGGGTTAGAATGGACACAGTTGTATGCTTTTTCCAAGTCCACAAAGCATGTGTAGATTGGTTGTGCAAACTCCCATGAACCCTCTGGTATCCCCATGAGGTGGAAGAGCTGGTCCAGTGTGCTGAAACTAAGATCGAATCTCCATTGTTCCACCTGGATCTGAAGTACAAGGAATGGATAGACCCTTCTCTCCAGTACCCCAGCACATACCTCTTCAGGGATGCTGAAGAATGAAATCCCCCTGAAGTTCAGATGCATCCTCCAGTTCCCTTTCTTAAAGACTGGGACCATCACCTGCTAAACCAATGGCACTTTCCCCAGCCTGCATGGAATATCGAAAAGGCAAGATATGACAGTTTAACAACATAAAGCGCCTTCCGGAACTCTCATTCATCCCTGGAGCATTACCACCAAAGAATTTTATGACTACTTCAGTGACTTCAGCCCTAGTGATAAAAAATAGAGTCCTTCTTTGAGTCTTCTAGCTCTACTACCTCCAAGGTAGATGTGTCAGTGGGATTCAGGAGATCTTCAAAGTATTCCTTCCACTGCCTGACTATATCCCTATTTAAGGTCAACAGTGCTCTATCCCTGTTATAAAAAGCATGGATCATGCCCTGCTTCCCTCTCCTGACTCGCCTGATGGTTTGTCATAATCTTTTCAAAGCCAACAGAAAGTCATTTTCTATGCCTCCCTAAACTCCTCCTACGCTAAAGGTTTTTCTTCCACAATTGCTAAAGCTGCATTTTGCTTCACCTGCCAGTACCTGTCAGCTGCTTCAGGACTCCCCCAAGCTAACCAAGCTTCTAAGGCATTCTTCTTCAGCCTGACAGCTCTCTTTAGTGCTGGTGTCCAGCATCATATTCAGGGATTGCCACTGCAACAAGCACCAATAATCAGACGGCTACAACTCCACACAGCCAACTGAGCAATAGAAGCTCAGTACATGGCCCATTCAGACTCAATGTCTTCAGCCTCCCTCAGTACTGTATGCCAGAGAAGTTCTGTAGTAGGTGCGACTTGAAAATTTCCCAGACAGGAGACTCTGCCAGACACTCCCAGCGCACCCTCACTATGCGTTTGGGTCTACCAGGTCTACCCAGCATTTTCCCTTGCCATTGGATCCAACTGACCACCAGCTGGTGATCATATAACAGATTACTGTACCTCCTCTCCTCACCTGATTTTCCAAGACATGCAGTCACAGACACTACTACAAAATCGGTCATTGAGGCCTAGGGTGCTCTGGTGTCAGGTTCACTGGATTATGGATTGTGGCTAGCACAGAAGTCCAATAACAGATCATCACTCCATTTCATATCAGGCAAGCCGTTTCTCCTAAACTCAGTCTTGCCAGTCTCATGGTCATTACCCATGCGAGTGTTAAAGTCCCCCAGCAGAACAATGGAGTCCCCAGAGGGGGCGTCCAAGGTCTCCAAGAAAGCCAGATACTCTGAGCTGGTGTTTGTTGCATAAGAACAGACAACAGTCAGAGCCTGTCCCCCAACTTGAAGGGAGGCAACCCTCTTGTTCACCAGGGTGAACTCCACCCTACTGGCAATGAACTGTGGGGGGTATGAGTAGGCCCAAACCTGCCCATCTCACTATGAGCAACTCCAGAGTGGATCAGAGTCAAGCCCCTCTCTAGGAGCTTCGTTTCTTTGTTCTTTGACATAAAATTAATTACAGTATTTACGTTTTTTATTTGTATTTGTTTCAGCTTTCCAACATAATGGTATAAGCAGCGCACTCATGCATAGTTCACACTGGTTGTCATGTCTGCTTTTGTTCTTAATTTTAGTTTTTGTAGGATGCTTTTCACACTGCCTTACTGAAAATTTAAATGGTTTTTAATTCTCTGTACTTGCAACCTAGTTTTAATATTGCAATTTCAAAAGAATTGTTATTTCATAAGCCAACATAAAAACATAGTCAATATCAGGACAAATGTCTGATATCTTCTATAACCTGCAAATATAGTCGAGATGCTTGAAGTAAGTTACATATTTTTTTTAACATTCAAAATGGCTCTCGAGACATTCTAAATTTTATCATTCAAAATATAAGACATTGTTGAGGTCAACGATATATAAGTGAAGTGCAATAACCATCTTGACAACTTCATTCCAAGTCAGTTGGCTGATTATTTGTTAAATGAAGGTTGATGAAACTGAAATTTATTTGCATCTGTTCAATTGAATACAGGCACATTGGACTGTTCCTTGTCACATATCCTATTTTGCTTTCCTTTTTAGAGATTTACTTACACCTACAGATTAGACTTGGGGTTAGAAGCTTGGGGTCTACCATTTATCTGCTACCTCTGGAGCATTATTCGGGGGGGTTAAGGGCCTTGCTTAAGGGTCCAATGTGACTATTCAGTCAAGGACATGATCGGTGACCTTAACATTACAGGCAGAGAGATCTAACCCACTGAGCCATGCACCACCTGATGGGTCACATTAGAAATGCATGTTTTACAGCATTATCTGAAGATTTTTTCTCTTTGCCTATTGCAAAGGTAACAAAAACCTCAAGGATAACAGTGCTGTGTAAAATATCATTTATCTATTGATTTTCCATGACGACTTGTAATGTACAGGGTCAGCACGTGCCTGAAGCACGACCATATCCTAAATGGAATTCCAGTCTATTGCAGGATACAAGCTCACACACTAGATACTATTCACCCAATGTACATGTTTCTGGACTGCAAAGGGAAACCAGAATACCAGGATAACCAGTATGAGTATAGGAAGAGCATGCAAACACCACACACAGGGCCACACACACAATGCCAAAGGGGGAATTCAAGGTTGGATTTGTTTATGATATTTTATTTACAAATTCATACATGTGAGTCATCGCATTTTCCTTTTTTATTTGATGTTCTTTGACATGTTCATATATGGAAACAGTGAGGAAATGAGAAATGTTCATTTTGGGGATGAAGAATAATGTTTATGAGAAATATTTGGTTCTAATACCATCAAAAATGTCATCCATGTTGAACTGAATTTCACCTGATACATACAGTATAATCTGTATAATGTATATGTATGTGTGCACATGTATGTACATAGAGGTAGAAAATGTATTAGAGTTATTTTAATCTTCAGTTGAAGGTTGGGATATTTAATTTTGGAATTTGTTCTGTACCACGTGAAGACACTGAGAGTATAATATAGGCTATCTCTCTGGGCTTGTTCATTTGAGCTTTGATTACATTGACATCATCCTCCTTGGGTGACTCCTCCGTTATCCTCTGATGATACATTTGCTAATTGAGCATTGGGCCTCCAGGGATTCCTGTCCCATTGACCAGTCAGCTGAACTGATGCAAGTCGAGAAAATGACATTTCAATTTTGCAAGGGCATAGAAAACAAACAATGAAGACAAAAATAGCATACAATTATGCCTGGTGTATGGTCCCATCATCGTGGGTGGCCTTTGAGAGCTGCATGGAGAAGAAGAGCCATTTTTACATTTACATTTTACATTGGCAATTTTGCATTTCATTTAGCTTCACTGACACTTCCACCCAATGTGACTTTTATCCATTTATAGAGCTAAATGTGTCACTTCAGCAATTGAGGTCAAGTGCTTGCTCATGGGTACAACAGTAGGGACCTTCTGAATCATTAAACTTTGGGTTACAATTTGTTTTTCATAACTATCATCCCTGTTCTCCTATGTAGTACATTTTCAACACCATAACCACCATATCTAATAATTTGTTAACTATCCATCCAAACATCTTCCATTATGACTTATCCCGTGATACCAATTACATCAGATAAAAATATATCGTTTATCAATTTTCCGATGCAGAAATATGGAGATGCAAAATGTGATTGTGCCTTTAGTATTTTGTGGGCACATTAATATGTCAACATAATTTAATACATTGTGTGCAAGTAATTATAATAAAAACTACATACATCTTTATACATGTATTCCATGGATGTTTTTTTCACTTTCCAGGAAAACAATACAGGTCAGTGGATGTCAAAATGAGAGTGTACTTGGGTGATATTAAGGTTTTGGTCCCCGAAAAATATTCCTGTAATGGGAAAGATCAAACAATATCATACAAAGAAAAAAAATGCTTGTGACCCCTTCAGGGCTTCATATGTACATATTCCATTTTTCAAACTTGCCAGGAACAGTGTACAGGTCAGTAGTTCTCATACGGACATATAAGGTAAACTTACTGTATTATGGTATTTCTTTCCTTTATATTATGGTGTTTTCATTAGGTGAAATTTATGGATGAACACCCCACTCGACAAAATTTTCCCTAGGGGAATTTAATAGTTTCACTCATCCTTGCTCCTAATTAGCACTTGAAGGAACAAGTACAGATCTGGTGAACCTGGTGACAAATTACAGTTAGAGTTGGGCGATATGGCCAAAAATGTTATCACAACAAAAAATGTATCAGTCGATATCGATAATTATCATGATAAATGTTGTCAATTTTTATTTCCAGTTTAAAGGCTGATTTTTACTCCTGAATTAGGAGTAAATTATAATAGTTAATTATAGTTATAAACTTTTCTTTATTATCAGAAGTGACACTCGCCAAACATTACTAATAGCCAAAATGACACTTCCAGTGCAATTTGCTATATTTTCTGAACTAGCTAGATCTCTGTTCAAAAAAGGCTCAAAGCATGCCGAAAAGGAAACCAAAAGCGCCATATGGGCTCAAAACATATCACAAAAGAAGATGTTATTTTAGAGGTTATTTTAGTGATCATTGAAAAAATGGCGGCACTGGCATCCTTCCTACCATTTCTTAATTCTCTGTGGATCATTACTGTCGGGATTTCTCACAGAATGAATTTTATTCTTGTTTGTCCTTTTACAGTAGATCTTGATGGATTTCCCTTATTGGTTGAGCTGCTTTATACTTACCTGCTCTCCCAAAGAGTGGTTTGTGATGCAAAGCATATCATCGCTGACATGTTTTGTCTTAAATTATATCGAACCTCCATCGAACATTTGACATATCAATTTCAAGGAAAATTATATTGCAATAAGTATCGATATTATCTATTTGTTCAGCCCTATTTACAGTTAGAGTATTAATAAAAAAATTTTGGAGAAGTGTGTAGGGTAGGCTCGGGTGGTGTTAGAGCAATATTTTTGGTTTATTGTAGAACTTTCCTTAGGCAAAATTCTTCCATGGGCGAACACCCCACCACCACACCACAGAGAATATATCGCACTAATTTTTTTTGTCAGCTTTGCCATTTTTATCCATTCTCATCTTAACTAGTTTAGTGTTATACAGGTAGTACAGATAACTTTCCTTTGTGAAATATCTGACTGTGCAGGCCAAATATGTACCTTCCATGTCTTTGCATGCGGCGCATTAGATTTTATGTCATATTTTACAGTGGCACTTTCGAACTCTGCACATGTGCAGCATTCAATTTTACAGAATATTTTAAGATGGTGCCCAATTTGTACCACTTCAGTTCATGACCAAACCTGTTCCGATAATACACCAGGTTCACTTTATGTACTGTTTGTGAGGATCTTCACCGGCTCAGAATGGGATACATGAAAAAGAAAAAAGCCATCCGATATGCTGAAAATCAAAGTGACCAAAACTGATTGTGAATGTTACAGTTTTAGCTGGGAAGTGATTTTTGTTTTTCTCCAAGGACTTTTTGTTTATATTTTTGATTAATGTTAATTCTAATAATATGTTTGAGTTTCCTTTGCTGAATTGGCAAAAATGTGTAATCAGATTTTTTTGGCTGGAACCGAAGTCATAATTTTTTTATGTTCTCGATTAATGGGCAGTAATTTGGAAAGAATTAGCTCATAAAGTCGTGAACTACCTGTATTACATATATGTTTATTTTCAAAGTTAAAAGGCGAATATAACAATTTTGTTTGCAAATATTTTGTTATCACAAGCTTGAGATTTTACATATTTTATGTACACCCCACTGTGCCTGTGTAGCATTTTTTTTGCCAGCTAACTGAAGCTACAGTACTGTAACTGTGTGTGTACAGTAAAAAAAAAAAATCTCAAAAGAAAATCAGTGGTGTCTGTTTGATATAAATGGTAATTAGTTAGTTACACAGCTGGTGTGTTTGTTATGGTTCTTACTGTTATGTAGTGGAACACGCTGACCATGGTGCTAATGAGAAAGTAATTAGTAAACAGAATATAAATATTGAGACATATCAAAAAAATAAATAATATTAATGACATTGGACATACCTCATACACAATGTTAACCACCTTATTGATGGGGAAAGATTCTGCAAATTGGCATGTAAGTGGAATGTGCAGTAAACGAGTAGCTGTAGTTATGTGTCAAGTAATTTTTCAATTTCAGTTCATCCACCCAGTAAAAATTGTAGAGGTTGGGGTGTGGGAGAAGCAAGGATTGGGGGAGCGCAGGTGATGGAGCTGTCCAGGGAATATACTACTGTCATTCCAACAATAAAGTATTTTCTAGTTATTTGTCATTATTTATCATTCTTTTTATTTTATAATAAATAGCAATTTATATATTTGGGCTTTATTTCTGGTAAAGCTATCTTACATATTTTTAGCCTTCTCCAATGGCCCTGAAACTGACAGTTTTGCGGTCTTATTCTGAAATATTAAATACATTTCAGTGACCTCCTTTAACAATCTTGATGTGTTCACAGGATAATTGACTGAATGGCCACCCAATTACCCTAGGCTGACATTTTAATCAGCTGCAAGTCGGTTGCAGAGGAGATGAGGTTATGGCAAACATTCCCAAAATAAGATCTCTCTCTCTCTTTGGCCCACTTCTGGAGATAAAGTGAACTTCTTCTCACTGGACACATTGTGTCTTATTGTTGCTCAGGGGCTATGTTCACTATCACTATGGTACTGTTATAATTCTGCATTTTCATTGTATTGGATCTGAGAAACTGATCTACAGTAATGATCCAATATTCTAAACAAAAAAATAATATTTAGCAAAAGTGTTTCAGGAATTTTCTGCATGTCTGAAATCAGCTAGGATGAGTATTACTGTAATGTCTTTTTGTAAATTTGACAATAGTACACAATACAATTAATGATGCAAAACAAGAACACACATAATAAAAACATTTATTGCAATAGCTTTTTAAATACCTATGATGTTGAACAACCCAACAACTGACGAACATACTGCATTAAGCAATTCACTCCATCCCACGTTTTACTGTGACATAAAACATGAATGTGCTGTACATAGTGAACATATCTTCAAAGTACAAATTAATTGTTTAAAATGTAATATGCATATGATGCAACATAACTTATAGATGTAGTCATTTCTCTTTTTGCATGCTGTTCCATTGTTAAATTGGCTGTCATGCCTTTTTTGTTTGTTTTTTTTTTGTTATTTTGTAGTTTTTGCAGTTCATGCCTCTGTGACCATGTTATTTTTCATTTATGATACTGTGATATTTTTGCTTGATAAAATATTGTTCTGGTACCTGCCAAACATTCACTGAACAAGGCATAAAACACCAAATATTTCTAATAACCTATGTCAGCACAATGCCTGGTACAATGTCATGAAGGCACAATACATGATATCTGTGAACAAAAATAATCACCAACAAATCAATAGACTGTATTTCCCATTTGAAGGTAGTAATTTAGCTTTGTTTCCTGTGAGTTACTTGTATTCCTCATGAAAAAGAAACATTGAAATTTAGATATTTGTTGATATCACAAAACATTTATTAAAAATAAAACTAAGATAAAATTTGTTGTTATATTCATTTTAATTAATTAAAGATTTGGGATATCTACTGCAATGTAGTTTTACATTAAATGTACTGAAGCTTTAAGTGCCATTTTGCCGTTTAGCAAAAACATATTAACTATTCAGTTATTCAGTTAATCTGGAGTGAAATTTACAGACAGGAAACAAAATAGTAAAAACAAAATTAATAGTAATAATTTGTTTAACTGAATCAACATTGAAATGGTGTTGGTAGCATATTATTATTACAAGTAAATAATGTCGGTTAGTATTTGATATATTTACAAACAATTTAACAATGACAGACTAAACAAGTGTTCACTTACAGTGTTAATAGCACATTGCTGTCTTAATCATAATCCCGTTTTCTTTGTATGTGTGGATTAATATATTCCCAAAACAGTTCAATAACAACCACATCACAATATTTGAATATACTATTCAACCATAATAACTTCATCGTTTATTTTTTTCCAGCTTAATCATAAATTCACAAGAGGGACCAATAAATTGGAGCTTATCACATCGTATCTTGACCTTCAAATAAATGATGATTCTAAAACCAGTGCCCATAATTTGACAAAATATCACATGTATTGTCAACAAAGTACATTTGTACAGCTTATATCCTGCATTAGTACAAGTCTAGAGGCCTACTTGGTACATATTTCTAACTAGAAAAAGTAATAGTGTCAGGTAAACTAAAATGTTGTAATGTCATCAGAGTGCTACTTATAACTGGTGTTCCTTTGGGCTGTCAGCACCTGAATCATGTTTATACGACTTCAAGCTAGCAAGTGGAATGTCTGTCATGTGACTGCTTTGAGTGAAATGTCCTTCGGCGCTCCCAAACTTCTTCCGCTCTTCAAACTGGTCCCGGCCACCCTCACTTTTCCAGGCCCTTGTCAACGTGTGGCCGTTCAGCAGTTTGTCTTTAGCCCAGTCCTTCTGATTGGCAAAGGCAGAAATGGGGGACTTGGGCTGTTGATAAGTCCCAAGGTTCGGTGGCATCCAGCAGTTGTCTGAGTGGCCCAACACCAGGCACTCCTGAGTGCACATCTCTGTGGCTTCCACCAGTCCCCTGGGGCCGAGGGGGCCATCTGCAGCACACAGGAAACAGCACCGTAGGAACTGAAGGAACTTCAGGAGGTTTTTTGTAATACATCCATCCATCCATCCATCCATCCATCCATCGTGTTATGTAAATGGAATCCAGATCTGACATACAGCCTAGAATTCCATTATTCCCAGGTCAGGTCTCCTGAGATCTGCCTGACCTGAATACAGGGACAGATACATGATATTTTCTGCGATATTTAAATTTGAATTACAATTATCTTGGTGTATGTACATTGTAACAGCTACTATATATATACGTATATATATACACACACACATACACCCACATACACATATCTATATAAACTATGTATATAATATATATACTGAAATATATATTTGACAATATTAACAAATACATTTTTGAATATCTGGTGTTTATTTTCCTTCTTTTTAATATTAACTTTTAAGTCCTTTATGTAGCATTCTATTAGTATCTAAATATTGGGATATGTGTGACAATAGAGTTGACCATGCTTAATAATAAGCAATGAATCATTAACTCATATTTAATGTTATAAATATGTTATTCTGTAAATAAATAATAAGTGGATTTTCTCAGTACTGACCTCTGTTCGGTCCTTCTAGAGCCTCATCTCTCCTTTGAGATATCCATTGTCATGTCACTGAAGCAGAGTCTCTAATTTATCCCCACCAATACCTCATGCCACAGTCATAGTGTATCTAACACTACTCAGGACCATTACTTGTTGCTATTGTGATAAATGTTTGCCCTAGTGGGTTAGTGGGGAAATATTCTGACAGTTCTGATGCCTGGGACAATCATTACAATGATTTATGAGTGTTTTAGAAAGAAAGAGACTACATTAAAGGACTTTAAAGGCTTGATTCAAGGGGTACCAGGTGATATGTTCTTATTAGATGACACAGAGACATATTAATGACATGAATTCATGATATCATGCTAAGATTATCCACCTTAATGTATCTGCTGCACAGCAGTAAGGAAAAAGCTCATTCAAGGTTCTGTAGTTTATAATGTAAGTATCCGGGCAGATGCAGTATCTGTGTGTTTTCATTACGCATGCTGAGTAAAACACACCGTTAAACACAGACACTGTACTCCCAGCTCTCGCTCTGCGCATATGTTCACCCAGCTTTCGTGTGCGCAGCCAGACGTGGCTGCCACCGCAAATGTGGCTCTTCAATGGAGTGTGTCTGTTGGGCTTTAAGCGTTATGTCTAAGAGTGTGTGCTGACATTAAACATGGTGCTGTCTGCCATCTGCATGTCAAGCCTTTGGAACTTGTGCCAGATGTAAACACTGATTATATTTATGCACTACAGTAATTGTTTTGGATTTGGTTGAATATCAAGATGACGTTTAAAGCAAATGTACAGTGTATTAAGAAGGTGTGTACCGCTTCCTTATTGGAATTCTGAAGTTTTTATGAGGTGAAGCTAAAAATAAAGATAAAACATCCAACATTTTAAATTTGACATTGAAAATTAATAATAAAAAAAATAAGATTAAAAGCAAATCTAGCTGCATGGGTACTTTAATAATGGGGTCTATAATGGATATTGTCTGTCCAAATGTAAGCAGCATACACCCGTTATCAATGAAAGTAATTCTTAAAGCTGCGAATAAAAAACGATATAGGATTTTCTTGAAAGTTTTGTGGTTGTGGCCTCCTGAGATAGCCAGGGTCCAAAAGGAGCAGATGGTGGGGGGTATAAAGGGATATCAAAGATTTTGGATGTACCACAGAGCACTGTGAAGGCTAACATCAATCAGGGGAGAACATGGGGCACCACAGGCACATTGCCAAGATCAGGATGATCATCCGAAGTTGATCACAGGAGCGAGAAGAAACTTACCAGGGGGGCTAACAAGCAACATTAAAGGAGATGCAGAAATCTCTGACAGGCATTGGTGACTTTTTGCTTAAGACAATGGTGTCCTTCACATATCTGGGCTTTGGGGCACAGTGGTAAGACGGAAACCATTGCTCATAAAATGAATATCCAAGCCCAGTTAAATTTTTACAGGAGCACCCTGTTCAACTAGCTTCACATAAGAACAACACAGCCCATCATCCAAAGAACATCCAAATACCTACTGTGAAGCATAATGATTTGGGCTGATTCTGCTAGGACTGGGACTCTATTCAACACAGACGGGAAAAGGACTAGCTTCAAATAACAAGATGTTTAGTTGGAAAAACTTGCTGGCCTCTTTCAGAAAGTGAATATAAATATAAATTTTACTTTCCACATGATAACAAACCAAAAGACACATCTAAGTCAACCAAGGAATGGTGTCAGAAAAGGAAGATCAAAGTCTTGAAATAGTCCAGTAAGTTCCCAAACCCCAGTCCCACAGCAAAACCTGTGGAATGACCTGAATGGCTGTGTACTAAAGATCCCCTGGCAATTTGAAGGAGGTTTAACTTTTTTTGCAAGTGGAATGAGATAAAACTGCAACATCCAGGTGTGTAAAACAGATATAAACTCGTTCGCAGAGACATGCAAAATTTGCTTCCACAAAGTATTAGTTTGGGGTGTTTTTGCAAACTTATGCAACCAGGATATTGTAGGTATTTCATTTTTGATTCTATTCATATTATTCTGCTGTTTATTTTCAGTTATTTGGCCTAATAATTTACTGCTTAATAATCTGTTTTTAGTTTGTTTCTTCCCTTGAAAAGTTACATTGAAAATTATTTATCTTCAATTTCAATAGCGGTATGTAGACTTATTATACCCACTACATATGGTATCAAAGCATTCTGCATCAAAGAGAATATGGCTCACCAAATAAGCAGATAAAAAGGTAAAATTTGATGAAAACAAAGGAAAACGAGACAGTATTTCAGCCTAATAAAATGAATTGGCTATTTCTCAATTGTTACATATACCATCCATCTCCTGCATGTATCCTGGTCAGGATCATGTGTGAGATTATCTCAGGGAGTGTAGATTATAAGGGTGGGTACACTTCAGAATTCCAGTCTATCCCAGGACAGTACATATGTCAGGGTCAGCACCCGTTTGTCCGAGTCTTTCATGTTCTCCTCCCCATTTAGCCAGCAGATGTTGCTGGTCATCCTGTCTTCCCCTGTTGTCCAATTTCTAGTTTCTACAAGTTTGTGGTTTGTTTTCTGTTTTAGGTTTTGCTTTGTGCTTTGGTTGTGTTTTACCTCTCTTGGTTATTCCCCAGCGTTAGATTCTCTTTCTTTGTTTCTCTGTCAGTTTCTTAGTTTCCCAGTTTTGATCACCCAGTTCCTTGAGTTAATTATTAGTATCACCTTTTGCCTATTCTTGTGCCTGTCCTTCTGTGTGTACCTGATTGCTAGTTGCCCTGCACCCTCCTGATTGGTTAATTGTTTCATGTTTCACTCCTGCTGTGTTGTTACCTGGTTTAGTTTTCTGTATTTAAGTTCCTGCCTTATTTCAGTTTCCCAGTGGGTTGTTGTATGATAAATGTGCTATTTGCATTTTGCCTACCTGCTATGTGTTGCTTTAATCCATTTGTAGTTAGTCATTGTTATCCCTTTTTAGTTTTGACACCTTGTGGTCCGTTTTGTTTTGTAGGATTCCCTGTGTTTTCAGTTTTGTGAATAAACCCCAATGTTCCCTGAGCCACCATTGGTTCGTCCACCTTTTTCCCAGCCTACACCATCCCATGCCCTTTTGCTCGACCTGCCCGGGTTCATGACAACATGCACACACATACAATTTAGAGATGCCAGTTAGCGGAACTTAATGCATATGAATTATACATTGACATACTTTCCAAATTTCCATTTGATGTCAAAACGAATACCTCACATTCAGGCACCTGAAATCAAATAGAATGCAGAACGAGTTTTTAAGCAGGAATTGAAAGCATTTGGTAACTAATTATACGCAAATTCATTATTAGTGAGCAAACACCCATGTAATTGTGGACTCCATTACTACTTCAGACAGTGCATCCACCCCAGTGACTCACGTTCAAGGGAATCTGCAGTGAATCAACTTTCTACTGTTCTTGTTTATTTATTACTGCTGTACAGCTGTCCAGATGTTGTTGTCGGAAGATAAATGAGTCTTTGTTTTATAGCTAAACAGAGGCGCAGAGATGCTCACATTCTCCAGCTGCCACCCAGTTGCTCACAGAAACAGATTTTTTATCAGGACAGAACAAATGGTTTGTTTGTCCAGGCAAAGTTATGTCAATAACCATTATTCTGATGCAAAACATATTCCACTTCATTGTAAACTTTTCTTTTAAAGTATGTAAACTCACAATGGAACGTTTAATCATGCAAGTATTAACTTTTCATTTCTAATTTTAATAAAGCTTACATTCTCAAAATTGACAATATACATGAGAACAAACAGAAACACTTGCAGTGCCCTCCAGAATTATTGGCACCCTTAGTAAATAAAAGTGAATCTGGCTGTAGAAAAAAAAAGTATTTTTAATCCTATTGATCTATTATTCAAAATATTAACAAAAGCCTGAGTTGAACATAATCATCATAAAACAAATATTTTTGTCAAATGATTTTTGGCACTCCATTTAATACTTTGTAAAGGCCCCCCGTTACAAAGATAACCTCTCTGTGTCTTCCCTATAATGCTTTGTGTGGGTGGTCAGCACATGGGTCATAGGCTATTCCTCCAGACAGAATCTCTCTAGAGGTCTACGCTTGTGGACTCTCCTTTTCAGCTCATCCCCAGGTTTTCAACGGGGTTGAGGTCAGGTGACTGGGGTACCCATGGCCATTCTTTGATTTTATGATCACTGAACTAATTTTGAGGTGTGTTTTGGTCACTGCCCTGTTAGAAGTTCCAGCAATGGCCCAATTTATGCTTCCTAGCTGAGGAAGTCAAGTTTTAATTTATTTGCTTACACCTGATGGAGTCCATAATACTAGGTATCCTAAGAAGTTGTCCTGGGCTTTCACAGCGGGCATGAGTGACTTTTCTGCATCCCTATCACTCTACACCAAAGCCATCTCTGGTGTTTGTTGCTAAAAACTCCTATTTTTGTCTCATCTGATGTTTGACAAACTGTAAGTACTAAAGTTTATTGTTTGATATCAACAGAGGCTTCTTTCAGGTACCCTCACAAATAACAAGTGGTTATGTAGGTGGTCTGGTTGTAGTTTTGGAGACTTTCTGACCCCAAGACTCAACTACCATCTCCTATTCCCCAGCTGTGAATCTTGGGGATTCTTAGGCAACTCGAACCATCCTTATTGTGCAAAGGGGCAATACAGATGTTTTTAAATGGCTAACACACTTTGATAGACATCATAGTTTTACACCAACAAAAGGATAATTTAAACATCATTTTCTTTGACTGCCCATGTATGTGTGGTATATGTGTGTAATATACTGTATGTATGTATGAATTTGGTGTTATTTTCCAGTAGTTCTTGTTGATTTCAGAACAAGTTCAGAACAGTCTTTTTTCTCTCTTTCTGTTATGAATGCTATTACATTTTTTCCCAATTTTCACCAAGCTTTTTTTCCCACTTAAATTGTCATCCCTTCCTGTTTTTGCTTCTTGATTATTTGTATAATATTTATGGAATGGTTTTTAGCAACTTTATGTTGCCGTTTATGGTAACATTCTCATCATTGCAGAATTAGATTTGACGGCTGAACTGAATGCTACAGGGAAATTCATTATGGACAGAGAGCAAAATATATCGTTTGTCTGTATATTTCAAATGGCAGTATGTGACAAGTAACTATTTGCCACAGACTGTCATAACATAAACACTCAAATTTCTATGAAACCGCAAAACCACAAGCCAGAGGCACAGTTCTGAGATCAGACGGCTTTTCATGTTACCCTGCCAAATATGTCAGGCCCTGTGCCTAAATACACCTTGGCTTATGAAGCCCAGCTGACCCTGATTTTACAGATAATCTTGTTAAGGGTAAAGGTAAGGGATTAACTTTTAAGTTCTTAAACCTGCTATGGGGGCTGCATCGTGTTCATCAACTTGGACTGGTTTTTAATACCTGCTCTTTTTTATTTTTAAATTATCTTGAAAGTGCCTCAAGAAAGTACATCTTATGTCTGGTTTACTATTAATAACATCTTCTGTCTTTTGCTTACCCTGCACATGTATTGTCCTACAGTATGTTCCAGATCTTCATCACATACAAAATATGCCTCAGATGCAGCATATGTGTATAAGTAACATCCAAAATATATCAGGACAGGTTCTAGGTCACTGCAATACTGCCTGCAAAAACAATTAATGCAAACATGAATGTGTAGACTGTATAGATATGTTCTGTATCAATACAACATACTCCTAAATTTGATAGGTTTATTTAATTAGCATCATCAAATGAGTCCAGGACCACACTAAATTATGTACAATTGATCCCCGATACAGCACATTCTGAGAAAAATGAACTACCTCAGACATCTAATAGCAAGGATTGCTTGAGGGGAAGTCAATGCTTTGTTGGCAAGATATTTCCAGTCAAGAAAGAAGTGTGAAATCAGCAAATCCAGTGAGAGAACACGTTAAACATCCCCAGTGGAATGTCAATCAAAAGTAAATAGCTCTTGACCTCTGTATTAACCACTAACAATTAACACTGGAGTATTTAGCTGCAGAACAAGAGCTCCCATACCAGTCCACTCCAGTCACTTTATAGCTTCCAGTTATGGGTTTGGCTTCATTTTTTAGACAGGTGGACATTATTGTGCACTCCCATGATCGATCAGATGATTATTATATAGTGGTGCTGTGAAATATTTGACCCAGCTCTTTTATATGAATGGTGCATACACAAAAAATCATTGTGCATTACATATTGCTGATGCATCAGACTGGCTAGCTATGATTAATTAGTTCTATTTCCTTCTTCTCAAACCACGTGTAATCCATCTCACCTGGTCTTCAGCATTTTTAAAGTTTATACCAGTTCAGTTGACATTTTCAAGGAAATGCATAGGTGTACCTTCAAAAGGCTCCATTGAGTCTGCATTGTATATATGTTTATAAAATGATCTTGCCTCCACATAGTAACAGTAATACAGTTCGTCAGTAGACCTAAAAAGACCAGTTTCTCATCCTGTATTTTTTGGCAATATATATATAATCTGTTTGATTGCGTGATATGTAGGATAAATATTCATTAACACACTCTTCAGCTCTCCCCAATTTACTTGAAAGCAACATTTATTTTGAAAGGAAGCAGGACGGCTTATTAAGTAGCAGAGTTAATGGCGGGAGGGCAATACCCGCCCCCTTCTCTGTGAGGGTGCCGTTTGCACATTCTTTCCCATGCTTGTGCACGTTTCCTCTCACAGTTCAAAGACATTCAGTTGTGCATGTGCCCCACAATGGCAGTTTGCCACCTGCTCCTGGCGATGGGCTTTAGCTCAACTGTGCCACTCTGTATTCCATGTTTCACATTGGCTGAGGATAACCAAGCCTTGTTGGTTCAAATCTCCAAAGGGACCTCACTTTAGTTCCCTAAACAGGAAGCTGACCCCATGTTAACCTGCAATTATATCTCCTATTATATTAATGGGCAAAAATTGTAAGTCAATTTGGATAGAAGCACCGGGCAAGCAACTAAATGTGCATATTTTTTAATGAAAATGTGATGTTTTTGTTGCAATCCACTGAAAATATGCCACCCAACATTTTAGGCGCAGATACCCTGCAGTTAAATCTTGGCTTCTGTAAATGAAGTGTAATGGGTTCTGAGACAAAGCAGAGAATACAACTTACGCATCAGATGATTACATCTATAATGTATCCCCTGGGAAGGCAAAATATGGCCATTTCCCAAAATTTAATTACATTCTTAATTACATTCACCTAAGTACTCTTCAATATACAGAACTAAATGTATCATTAATTCATTTGACAAAATAATAGGTTTACTTATTTTATCATTTGCTGAGTAATAATAATAAATTCATGTTAATTAATCCTTTCATGCCAATTTGTCTTGGATATTTTGAAAGATATATGGCACACATTGCAGTGCTCCAAATGCAATACCAAAAAGTATGCTTGTGTTTGTCTCTGTATGTTCAGCAAATCCAACACAAAATTAACAATTTTTTCCGTTAATTACCATCACCCATAATATTTACCATAAATTTAAAATAATAGTTTAAACAGTGTAGCGGGAGACTAGAGAAGAGCCCAGACATTTATTCACTATTAACCTTCATCTACTCCACAGAGATAGAAAAGGACCTCTGTGTATATATGCTCCTTTAATTATCGTAAACTGAGTACGTACGGAACAAGACAACATTATTGTGTTGCCACATAAGCAGAACACAGTCATCATAAGTGTATCTACCAGTGCATTTTGATCAGCCTATCCTTGTCCAGGAAAACTCCCGATCTTTGTTGACCCTCCCAATATAACATTCCCGAACTGTCCTGCCTCAAGCCTGGGGTCCGTTGGGCATCACAATGTTAAAACTTGAATCATAGAGACCACCAGTCAAAAGCTTTTGCACAACGCAGGTTTTTACCACTTATCCATTTATTTAACCAACTGCAGAATTTTTATTCTAGTTAAGCATTGGAAGGTTGAGTAAACAACTATAACTGAAAATATAAGTAAAATAGAACACATTTCATTTATAACATGTAACAGTGCATGTCTGACATCCTAACTTTTGATAGATAGTGTATACAACAAGCTACTATGGACATATGATAATCCAAAACATTAATCAAAGACACACATTACTTTCAAAACGACACAGAAAATTCCTGATCGCTTAGCAACACTGGCTAGTAAATGGTTTGCTGGATACCCCAGGAAGTTATTCTGTAACGGATTGTCAGATAATAAGATAGGAACAAAATTCCCACAGGCACAGCTTGTTATTAATCCTAGCTACACACACAACTTATTTGTTTTTAATACTATTGAGATATCTTCATTCAACCTCGTCAACTACTTATTTTCTACCCCATCCTCATACACATCAGAGTATTGGCTCCTGTGATATTGCACTAAGGCAATTAATCTCAGTCTGGTATTTTTCTGTGCATGAAGGACAGTGTGTTTGTCTGTATGTAGATGAGCATCTGGAATAATTACTGTAATTATCTTTAGTATTTTGCATTACAGTAACTTGAAGAGTATTTGCTGTGGTTGTGTGGTTGTGGCTTAATTTCTTCATGTTCCTGTTGAAAGCTCCCAGACGCTTGTTGACTTTGCATTTTACTGTGTTTTTAATGCCCCTGACAGCTATAGCACCCAAAAAGCCAGCTGATTGAGTAACAAGCAATGGTAAATTTCTCTCTTTTCAATAAAAAAACAGGTACTTTTGCTATAAGCTACAGCTGTTCAATATAAATTTATTCATGAATTCCTAGAGGGTGGAATATGTAGCTAGGTTAATTATGGCAAAGATTTGCTGTGCTAGGGTCTTGTTTAAATTTAAAACATATAAGGCTAAAGTGTGCTGTCAGAGAAAATTGTTAACTGAAGGGGTTGAGTTGATAGAATGTACACCAGTGATCTCTTCATAATAACAGTACTGTAAAATAGTGAAAAATAATAAATGTCATGTGCAAGCTAATATAATTTGCTTTTTGGAGATGCTTCTGAGGCAGATTTGAGAGGCAGTATAACTGAACTATTGTGTCTGTGTCAGTGAGTGTGATTTTAGTATATACTAAGGAATGCACAGGAAGTATTACTACAGGAAGGTTTGGCATGCTATTAAGATTGAGCACCAAATACATAAAGTGTCTAAGTACCATATTCATATTAATAGATCATTTTTAAATATTGGTGGGGAAACAATTCCATATTTCTTCTAAAACATGTTCACTCATTATTATGTTATGAATCAATATGTAAAATATTTTTAGAACAATAGTACACATTATTGTTTAATTTTAATTTCACTGCTATTTGAAAACATGCTGCATGATTTCATGCTTGCTTTGTATAAACTGTACTGTTCTTCTGCATTAACATAAACACATACTTACTTTTTATGCAGCGTTATACACTGGCACCAGTAGGCTTATTAAAAAGCCATTGTGTCACTCAGGGTAGCAGAGCAGTAAATTGCTCTTGATGGAATAAGTTGGCTCTACATTGCAAACTTTAGCAACGTTTTACAGTGAGTTATACAGACAACAACACATAATTAACTGAATTTGGAAACTCAACATCTCATTATATTCTGGTTTTGTTTTGTGATAAAAGTACAAACTGCCAAGAATAGGGCGCACATAAATATGCCATCTAAATGGGAAAACAGCTATTGGATGAAATGAATGGGCAACTTTTTGCTAAAAAAGAAGTGCAAAAATGAGTGCCATTTGTAGTCCTACTTGAAAACTGGCACACCTCTGTTATAAAGCGATTACTACTGATGTACTCTATAATTGGCTACTAAACTGACAACTGAAATGTGGCAGACATTAAAATAATGCTTACATCCTTTGAGTTTATTAACAGAATCACATGAAAGGGTGATGCCTCTGTAAAAATACAGTAGTACACGACAAAACAACAAAGACAACACTTACCCAAAAGGTTTTCTTTATCTTTTGACAAGATGTATTTATAAAATATAGTTTTTCAGGCTGGCTTACCTATTTCACACTATTTACAAATAAAATAAAAGCCCCAAGATCCATCTGTTCCAAGAATGACTGATTCCTGAATGTTTTTAATGTTGTACTTTGTGCTGATTGAATCGTAGCCCTATAAGGTTCCTGCTTTGTTGGTAGTTCTTGAGCAGCTCCTGCTCTAATGCTGCACCTAGGCATTCATACAGTATGAAGCTGAGCTTAGCTGCACTCAAGCCTTGTCAGCTCTGTCTTTTTACTGTACTCACTTGTGCATCATTTTGAACAAAAGCATCAGATTTATTTACAAAAAAGGAAATACAAACATGTATAAATGTAAATAAAAGTTTTAATAACATAGTAAAAATTATCTATTGGGCTTGTAATTACAATACATATTAATAGTATTCTCTAATGATATATAAAGATATATCAAAGATATATAAAGAAACATAATTCAGGAGAAAATTTGTGAGTGATTTCACCAACCCTGTTAAGCAGCAGAGAACGAGACACTCTTTGCCACCAGTTTCACTCAGTTAATTTGCTGTTATCAGAGTGGACAATACAGTCGATTTTTAAAGCTATCTGTCATACACTGACAGAATGCAGAGAAAAATCAGCCAGCGTATACAGGCACACATGAAAAGTATTGGGAGAACAGGACCCAGCCCCACCACGCTCAGCATCGAGCGCATGCACCTCCAAACATCTATAACTATCACCCACTGGCACGATTGTGTGTTCTATCCTTGCTGTGACTCTTTTTCCTTTTTTTTGCATGTTCTCTCTAAGTGCTAAGACATATCATTCAAATTGACTGCTTTCTCTAAACTGCATGCAGTATGTGATTGCACATGTGTAAAGAGACTTGCATCCTGTCCGGGTTGCTCGCCTCAAGTTAGTATAGGATAGTGGTCTTGGAAAAGCAGCTACTGTATACAGGAGGACTAAAATAAACTGTTACTGCCTGTCTGTCATTTTCTCAGACTGGGGCTGGTTACATGTTTTTTATAATTATCTAATTGTCTGAGAAATGTTTTTTATCTTATTTTTCTTTTTTCTTATTGGATGATTCATCAGCATTTGGCTAAAAGAGACACTGTCAGTGAATTTTTATCATCAGGCTTAGCTGGTGTTAATAACAAAAAAGGGGGAAGAAAACTATTTCACAGTCAGCTGCTATTGATGTTTCTGATTATCCTGGCTGGGTCTTTTCTTTGGTGATGATTTGGAGGAGGAATATGTCACAGCTGTCATTTCATCAAATGAAAACAGCAGGACACCACAATAACCTGCTAGGATATGTGTATGGAAATATAAAGAAGGAAGTATAGAATGGTGAATAATCACAACAAAGCCATGGGAGACGGGCAGCTAATATCAAAATCAAAATGGGTTTAAAGCCCAAGAGATCTGAGGATACCAAGGTCCCGATAAACAATTACCATTAAAACTCTTTAGAGAAGAATATTAAGGACCAAAACACAGCAAAGATGAGCTATGCAGGGGCCATTTGCTCGCGGAAAACCTGTCAGCGACTCGACAAGAGATGTATACGGCAAACATAGTTAGAATGATATTACTTGGAGTCCACCAATCAGACGCATAAGAAATTTATGGAAGGCAATAGATGGAATGTAGATTTTTGTTTTTAATTTTTTTTGTATTGCAGAGAAAATGTCAGTGGAATCTGTTCGCATCACCTCTGTGGTGATTTGTTCTGATAACCATCATACCAGACCTGCTCAATAGAAAACTGAGCTGGCTGCAATCAGAGATGTGTGGGATTCATGGATAGAGATCCTGTCACTCATGTACAATCTTGTTCTTTATGCTACAGCGGAAAAGCAGCTTGTTCTATTCAGGGGACACTGTCCCTTCGGGCTGCACATGCAAAATAAGCCTGCAAAGGGTGGCATCCGGATTTGGGTAGCATAGACTGAAATCCCAGCCGACAGAGTGGCTCAGCTGCCAGGACTGTGGCTTCGAACATCCAGAGCTAGGGGTTTTATTGCTGGTCAGACTTTGTGCCTGTGCAGTCTACATGTCCTACCTGCCTTAGTGTGCCTTTTTCCCCCCATAGTCCAAAGACATTTGGTTATGGGAAGAAGGGCCTATACAATGCAGTGTGTAATTTGGGTGAGGGGTGTCCTGTGCATGGTGCACCAGGCTCTGCAGATTCACCATGACTCTTATGTTATGGAAGATAGATGAATGGCATGGAATCTATGTGTGGAACATGCAGGCCTTTGCTATAAAATCCTATAAAAAGAGTCCCTGAGAATCAGAGAATGCAGGGAAAGCTACAGGACTGAAAGGCCATAATAATGAATGAGACTTCCTTATGTTCCAAGAAGTGTGATGAGGACAGTGAGGAAAAAGATGTCAGAGCTCCCTGAAGAGGTTCAGAAGATGCAGGCATTCCAGTGAAAATTTTTCTTCCTCTTTCATTACTGTTGTTGTGTTGTCCTTGTCCAGGAAGAATAAGGATGTCCTTCTTATAAGCACAAAGACACATATCTGAGCAATAGATAAAATAAGATGCAACAAATCATTCTGGACTGCAGTGTCACCGGAGGGGGGGTCAACAACCTTGATGAGGTGACAGAAGAGCAGAGCTGCCAGCAGGACCCCCGTTAGCCTCTGGTGATTTTCCACAATATCGTCAGTGTGTCTGCATATATGGCCCTTGTTCTTTGGACTAAAACAAACCAGCAGTGGAATGATAGAATACTGCATTAACGCTGGATATTCCTTGAGGCCCCTGTCAAACCCCAGATCCACAGGCGAGACCGTCTACCTCAATCCCCTGCAGCTGCTTCTACTGTCCAGAGAATTCAAGCTGAGCCGCCCTAACCTTCCACCAGATCATCATCACGTGCCAGTGAAAAAAAACAGTATGTCTAATATGTCTCCCTGCCATGATAATAAGGCCAGGAATGGATAAAACAAAACCAGCTGCAAGAAATCACTCACACATAGCGTGCCCATGTGGAGTGTAAAAATGGGTGCAAGATTTACAAAAGAAGTTTAGAAGGTTTAAGGGGTTATGTGCATGTTTGTAGGATTATCCAAATGTTCACAGCAGAAAATGATCAGGTTTAAGAATATTTGTCAGTAATGTTACTCAGAAAGGAAATATAGCTAATTTGACATTTTAAAAAAAAAAATGTTGCTTCTTGTGAGCTGGCAGGTGAGCTAAAATAAAAATGTCTGTGTGTGTGTGTTTCTGGATATATATATATATATATATATATAATACACACATTATAAGTTTATATGGGTGATTCTCAAAAAGTCATTCCCATAGCAATTCAATTCATATTTTTTAAACGTTTGTTTAAACTGTCGATTTTACCTCCAGTGTACTTCCTCTTTTTGCTAGATTGTCATTTATTTCAATGATAAACAAATGTATTTCATGATATCCAGGCCAAGAGATAAGGAACAAAACTAACCGCAAATTGTGCAAAAATATATATCATCCAAACTGATTGCTTATTATAGGTTACAGGCAATAAAACTGAAGGATTTAAAATCATTTTATCTAGTTTTCTGTTTTTTGACTTTTGCTGCCTATTTGGGTAAAATAGTAAAAAAAAATTCAATTGCTTTACAAAAAACACAAATGGCTTTTTAAATTCTCAGGTTTCTAAGACCCATATCATGATATTTGTTTGATGGTTTACCTTAAACTTATGATATACAGATTTCCATCAACAATGCTATTTTTCAAGCAAGTACCAGCAGAATTTCAGTGCTTTCAGAAATGGTAGATGAGCAGGTGGTGATAAGAAAGAAAAGGTATTTTATTATAGGTAGGACTGTCAAACAGTTCTTTTGAAGTGACCATTATCGTGATAATCATGTTGCAATAACATCTCTTCTCTGCACGCATTTGTCCTACACAGGGTCTTCGGGGTCTGCAGCCTATCCCACAGGCTATGGGCGCAAGGCAGGGAACAACCCAGGATGGGTTGCCAACCCATCAAAGGGCACACAGACAATTTGACAACTTCAATTCAGCATAGCATGGTTTTGGTTTGTGAAGGGAAACAAATTGCCCGTAGGTGTGAATCTGCGTGTGAAAGGTGTGTGAATGTGCCCTGCAATAGGTTGGCACCATGTCCTGGGTTGTTCCCTGCCTTGTGCCCCTAGGATTTGGGATTCTGGATCCCTTTACAACCCTAAATAAGACAAGAAAATAGATCAGTGATGCTTCTAGACCATTTCAACTGGCGGGGGGAGGGGCAGTACATTTGTTAGGGGGGCGAGATGCATTTGACCTTAACATCCTTCAAGTTCTATTACATTAAGAAGCAAAAGACAATTTTGAAAACCAATATTTCTGTAACACTTTGCAGTCACATTTTACAGATATGTAACTCACTCTGATTTATTGTAAATTGTTACTGTTTTGCTTCCACAAGCTTGATTATTTTTTTTCTGTTGCTTGTTGTTGACTTCGCTTTTTAACAACTGAAGCAACTTGACCACCTGGAGCACTCGCATTGAGTTCGCCAAGAAATTGTGCTTACTTTTCTGTTTCGCCTGTTCTCAGTGCACAAAATTTTAGTCCACATATATAAATGTAAATAATAATAATAGCAATAATAATAATGCATTTATTTCTGACCCAAGTAACATGCAGATTTCGGGGGGCCATGGGGGGGGTTGGGGGTTGTCACAGGGACACTGCCCTCCCTCAGAATCCCCCCCCCCCCCCGAAATGGATGGATAGAAGTATACTACATTAAATGTCGTTCATAAAAAAACAAAAATTGCATTTGTCTACTTTGAATCAGTGCTTGAAAATTTCCTTTGCCAATTTTTTTAGGCAGTCATCCTACAGAGAGAACATGGGTCATCAGAAAGCTGACTAAGCAGATTACTGACTTTGGCAAAGTAACATTTTTTCAGTAACATTTAGACCTTAAGTAACCTTTAACCTTGCTATCGTGTCAGCACTGACTCGTTTGTAAGTTTAAAATGCGTAAAAGCACCACTTAGATTCGTGTACTGCATCAAGGCTTTTTGACTCTTTCAGGAATCTCTACTTAAACAAAATAAATTAAAGCATTTTTTAACTAGGCAAGGCATGTCCATACATGTAAGGCAAGATAAAACCAATTCAGTTTATTTGTATAATTCTCTTGAGGTTTATTTTACCATTTTTTTATTGAAAACAAGACATATGCTGTCAAAAGAATGGCCCAGAAAGCCACACCAAAAATATTAAAACCAATATTTTCATGGATCCGGAAGTCTAACAAGGTAACCAAGAGGTTAGAAACAAATTGAATGATAAATAATTGTTTTGAGGGTATTTTATGGCTGATTTAAGACACAGGTCAGCACTGACCCATTTAACATAAGAGATAGGAACAGAAAGCTAACATAGGACAAACGTATAAAGTCAATTCCATTTATGTTAATATGTTCAATAATAAGATAATCTTGAAAAGAAATAATTGCATTACCACAAACACCTACTAAGGTCCTTGAACCCTTTTGTGAGGAATGCTAAATAAGCAAACATTATTAAATCTGAGATTCAAATTAGTATTTTTCTCCACACTGAATTACCTTGTAAGCAATTCCAGTAACAATTTACTTGAAGCTGTCATCTATAATGCAATATATAATATAATGCATTATAATAGTTGGTATAAGAATTAATAAAGTATTACAGCATCTTCCATTGAATAAGACATTAGAGTGTTGTTTATAATACTCATAAGCTCCAATAAAGTGCTCATCTATAATACATTATAGATACCTTCACAATGCATTATAATGGTCGGTATAAGAATAAAGGATGCTTTGTTCTGTATTATGAAGGTATGTATAGTGTATTATTGACGAGAGCTTCATAAAGCATTCATAATGAATAATAAACATGACAAATGTGTTATATAAACGTGTTATACCTTTTATTGATATTTATATAATGTTTATAATGTATTATGAAAGCATTATAATGCGTTATGAATGTTTTCACAGACTCTTATAGACATGGCATTCATAGAAACACTAAGAACATGTTTCTTAGAGAAGTCCTTGGAAGGAACTCCACCCGCTTAAAATGATGAAATTCCATAGAGTCCCTTTTTGAAAATTATTTCTCAGCGCTGTTCAGCATCTCTCCTTAACCTCTGAGACTTTTAGCGGTCTTTGACAGAGGTACACATTAGTGAAGACCTTTCTCAGAAGATACATCTTTCCCCACATTGATGTCAGACTCCCTTTCGTGAGAAATATCTGACATATCTAAGGACAGGCTTGTCAGCAACACACCTGGCAATTTAGATTATTTCAAAATATCAGAATTTGTCAAACTGGAAACTATTCTTGGTTTATGTTGAAATCAGCCAGCCTTCCCTACTTAGGTAGTGACTGCTTTTCCGATATTATTGAATGGCTACCAAAACAAACAAGCAAGCAAATAAATTAATTAATACAAGCACTACATTCCACCCAGTTCCATTTTCCATATGTGTTTTGACTTTGCTTTGCTGTTGTTGATGATGGTGGCTGTAATCTTTCATTAATGCGTGGACCACATTAATCTCTAGACTTGTGCCGTTTGTTGTTTTTAATGATTTAACTAAACAAAATCTTAGCCGCTGAACTGGATTCAATGAGCGAGTCATCATTTGGTTCACCACCCACTTTCACCATCCACTACAAAGATGTAGAAGTGTCTGAAAAGAGGTAGTGTGCCTAATGTGATTTTTATATTAATGTATATATGCAATGTGAGGGCGGCACAGTAATGCAGTAAGCAGCACTTCTGCCTGATACCTGTGTGACCCAGGTGCGACTCTTCGCCATGGTTCCATGTATGTGGAGTTTGCATGTTTTCCCCATGTCCTTATGGGGTTTCCTGATCTGGGTACTCTGCTTTCCCCCCACAGTCCCAAAACATGCTACAGTAAACTGTACGTGCCAAATTACCCATAGGTGTGCATTTCCGAACAGAGGTGGCAATTTCAGGTCTAGAAGGTAAAAATCCAGTCCATGATTTACTTTCAACCAACCAGTTGAGCATAAAGAGTCACAGTTACAGTCACATCTGGTTAGTTGAAACAAAATCATAGTCTGGATTTTTACTTTCTAGACCTGAAATTGCCACCTCTGTTTGTGAGTGATCGATGTGTGTGTGCCCTGTGATGGGTTGGTGCCCTATCCTGGGTTGTTCCCTGCCTTGCACCTGTAGCCTCTGGTATAAACTCCAGATTCCTTGTGACCTGGAATAGGGCAAGTGGTTTCAGAACGATTCTGAACAAATCTTTCAGTTGATTAAATTGAACAGAATCGAATAGAATTGATACTCTGCAAAGAATTGTGATTTGCATGCAACATCTGCTTAGCTGACCCCATTTACACCCTGTCAAAGTAATTAGTCCAATTACTTTCAACTGGGTTTCCTTAACTGATGAGCATGTATTCATGGGTGGTGCTGGTGACCAATTGCCATGGAAACAGAAGACATCACACAAACACAGGCATTTGTTTTGCCTCCTGCCAGTTCGTGTAACACAAAATAGGAGTTTGGAATTTAGGAAGCTTAATTTATCATTCCAGTTAAAGTAATTACACAAAAACAACACTAAGTATTATGCATTCCGAATTTCAATGATTGAAACAAAACCAAATAAAAAGCCTTCACTTTTAAATGGCATAAGGACCAAACAATGTAGGATGTGATTCAAGTTTCATAAATAAATAAATCCAATGGCATCTTTGAAGAGCACAAAGTAACACAAATCAAACTAACAATTACACAAGTCAATAAGAAAGCAGAAAGCTATTCAGTTTTTTTTGTTTGATTTTTTTGTCTTGTTATTCATATGCATGTGGATGCAATCTACACCAAATTAAACACTTGCAAACAGTAAGCCTTTATCACGCGTGGAACTGGAAGTGCTTAAAAAAATGGTGATAATCAGTTTCGAGGGTTTGTGCCAGTACATTTCACATTTTGTCATTTGCTTTGCAATAGCCCTTCCTCATTAAATTTTGGTGGAAGTTATATTGTTATAAAGGTGCATTGTGACTAGGTTCAGCAAGAAATGAACCCATCAATCTGCAAAAGAAATCAATTTAATGTAGCATTTCCCCTTAATATCTGTAATAATTACATTTTATTTACATTTATCTTATTTTATTTTACTTAAACTTTCAAGTTATATGCGTTTAGAAGGTCAGATATATACTCAGCCAAAAAAGAAACGTCCTCTGACTTTCAACTGTTTTTACTGTCAGTAAATTTAATGTGTAAATATTTGTATGAACACTAAAAGAGTCATCACCATAAGACATAAACTAAAAATGCATGCATGCATGGAAAACATTGTTTAAACCCTTTACAATGAAGATCTGTAAAGTTATTTGGATTTTTACAACATTATTGTTGAAATACACAGTCCTGAAAAAGGGACGTTTCTTTTTTTGCTGAGTATATATCTGACTATTCACAACATAAAGACAAAGCCACAGTGTTCCTCCATAAATGTCCTTAAATCAGTGTTATATAGTCGTATTATAATTATCCTGAACTATGTTTACCAAACAAACCTCTGAATAATATATTTAGAAGTCAACATGAGAGCTTTTAAATAAACAATTTGTTATATGTTCCAATAATTGAAGAGTGTCCTTATTAAACTGGATCTTGATACATCCTGTTACCTCAATCTAAATGGCATTAAAATATTCTCACTGCCGAGGCAAATCCAGCTCCCAGTGGCACGATTTGGCCCCGGCGAGTCCAGTGAGCGAGAGCCGCCGGGATTTCAATGAAGCTCACTGCCTGCCAGGCATGTGACACTTAAATAATCTTTCATAAAATCCCACACCTCCCGAAAAGGCCGGGGAAGGAATCGTTCCGCTTCTACAGTCATGGGCGTCTAACATATTCTGGGGTGGGGGAGCAAGGGGAGAGGACGAGGGCTGCCATGTGATTGCCAAGGTCTAAATGGCAATGCTCTTATTCATTTGCCCTGAGTCCCATGGGAGGATCCATCGCATCAAGAGGTTCATAGTCTTAGCTAATCTCCTCCGACTGCAGCTGACCTACGTGTTCTATCTCTGCCTCCGATGGTGCCGAATGAAATGCTTTTCAACGTGGAGAAAAAAAAAACACAAGTAATTATTCGATGCATGAAAGGACCAATGGCATACCCTGGGTGGGACAGTTGCTGAGATTAGCTTCCCAGAGGCAAAGAAGACAAGACAGCAGACATTTTGGAGTCAACCAAACAACGATAGGATTATTAAAGCCCTTAAACCTCCCATAAACTTAAGTTCAATAAACAACATTAGCAGGAATTACAAGCCTTAATCCTCATGATGTTTGAACTGTGCCTCCAATAAAAACCATGTTTCATGGTTTCAGTTTTCACACGGATGTTGGTTTGCATCTCTCAGGCTTCAGTATCACACTGGCATCTTTTGTTTCCGGGTCATTCTATTATTAACACATGCTATAATCATCACTTGAGTGGGAAACATTTTCAAATCCACTGTTACCAGTGGGAACAGCATAAATCCATGTACTCCACGTAGCACATTTAGGAACACAGTAACGCACAGAAGCATAGAAGCGATAGAATCTTCTGAGAGCTGTGCCAATTACCTGTAAATGACTGAATGCTGAGTTACATCAAGACCTTTGACACCCTTAATTATGTTTGTTTAAAGACCATCCCTTGAAGTCCCCAGGAATTCATTATAAAGAAAATCCCCTGAGCAGAATACAATGAATGTCAAGAGTGTGCAAAGGATACCAACTTGAAAAAGCTCTGCCAATTAATTAAAAGAGCACAATTTAATCCCTTCTTTCAAGTGATGCCTACCATTGTAATGACTAGGTGGATGAACAGTCTTCAAAGACATACTCAAACCATTTATTCTAAGCAGTTCATATTTAGCAGTTGTGTATATACTGCACACACACACACACACACACACACATACATTGTATATCCCTTGAAAGTATTTACATTATGATGGCACTAGTATGCTCTTTTTGTAACATGATGAGAAATGAGAAAGCTGACACTTTCCACTTCCTCATTTCAACCCTGCAAAAGTAAGGTCTACAAAATTGTTTCTTTTATGAATGACAGATCACGGCCATGCTGATGTACACACTAAATATTGCAGGGAGAAAAAATCATTCCAAAATATCAAATGGCTTCTTAATTCAGTGAGAGAAATGTTAAACAGCTTCAGCTCATGTAAGATCAAACATGATCTGTTTTTCAAATCATCCATAAATAAATATACTCCGGAAACCCTGTGGACAAAAGCAGGTTTTCATTCTCTTGTAGAAATGCCAGGTTTCCATTTTGCTGTCTTCTATAGATTTGTTTTGTGTACTTTTTTCTAATCCCAACATAATTTAATTTTGATACAATTCTTGTTTATTTGCAAAAGATAAATAATTTTGCACTGTTGGAAGTTCTTCACATGCCTCCTCAATTTAAAGATTCATATCAGTGTCTTTCTGTAGCACAAAAATGTGCTTCTCCTTTATGTAACACCCTTGCCCACTGCTTGACTTGTATTGCTACATTTTTCACACAAATTGACACATTGAGTCCATTACTATATTCCGTCTTTTTTACCAGGTTAATAATTTATTTGATGGGACATTTCAGATTACATTAGGGGTAAAACAGTAATGTCTCCCCTGGGACTAAGTGGCCAGATGTCTTAATCATCACATTAAGCTACAATTTAACTGTGAACCTACTGTAAATCCCCATGTCTACTGATCCTAGGAATATTACCGCAAATAATAATAAAATCTACTAAATATTCATTCAGCTATGATTCCTGTAAAATAGACTGTTTCCTACAAAGCATTCATAACCTTGTAAGCATTATATTAAAGATCTACTGTTACAACTTATTAAGAAAATGATGCAGTATACAGCAGTCAGTCATTTAAATTTTGATGGGTTTTGAGTGATATCTACCTTTTAACAGCAGGTGTATCAGTGGACACCGTTACTACATTTTTATGTGCGCTATTATTACAATGGTAAAATTTAAATATCTTCAGTAGAGGAAGCCTGTATACTGGGTACCTTATATATGGCCTAAAATTGGCAGAAGAGTCCATCCATCCATCCATGGTATGGAGTTTAAGTCAAGGGAGGTGATGCTACGGTTATATAATTCCTTGGTAAGACCCCACCTTGAATTTTGTGTGCAGGTTTGGTCACCATACCTTAAGAAGGACATTGCTGCCCTGGAAAGGTTGCAATGTAGGGCTACGAGAATGATTCCTGGTCTTAGAGAAATGTCTTATGAGGAGAAGTTAGCTGAGCTGAATCTGTTTAGCCTCTGTTTAGCAAAGGAGACTTAGGGGGGACATGATCCAGTTATATAAGATTCTAACAGGTCTGGATGCTGCTCAGGCAAATGACTATTTCAATATTATTTAAAATACTAAAACCCGTGGCCAAAAGTGGAAATTAGTGGGAAAACATTTTAAAACAAATTTGAGGAAGCACTTCTTTACATAACGTGTAAAGTATGGAATAGTCTTCCTGCTAGTGTAGCAGAAGCTAAAACCCTGGGTTCCTTTAAATCAGAGCTAGAAAAGATTTTAACTACTCTAAGCTATTAGTTAAATTTTCCCCAAACGAGCTTGATGGGCTGAATGGCTGCCTCTCATTTGTAAATTTCTTATGTTTTTATCCATCCATACATCCATCCATCCAACTACGTCAGGATTAGACAGAGATCTAGGACCTATCCCAGGCAGCATAGGGCACAAGGTCCGAGTATCTCCCGAGTAGGATGACACATACACAAAGTAATACTCCATGGCTAATTATTAGCCTAAATGCATTTGTCTTTGGAGTACCTGGACAACCTGGATGAATCTCACGCAGAACTTGAAGACTGCACACACGCATCACCACCACCACCATCATCACCACCATCATCACCATCATCACCACCACCATCATCATCATCATCATCATCGTCATCATCGTCATCATCGTTGTTACAATCATCACCATCTTTGTTTTGTGAATTTACACAACATATGAAGTAGCAAGTATTACACTGGCATCAAAAATTATCAGAAATGTTTGTCAGATACTGTAAAATGCTTTGAAACAATGTAATGTTGTGAAAATGCGCTATACAAATAAAATTGAATTGAATTGAAATAAGTAAACAAGCAAACAAATAAAACAACAAAATAAAAAAAAATATGGAAGAGCTATAACATATATGAATGTATGGTACATATGCAATACAATGTGTTTTTCATTGAGATTATAACTTAATATGATCCTTTATCTACAATATAGGTGTAAAATAAAACTCATTTTATGATTTACTGAACAAACATCCTCATTTGTCTATCTTCTACTTATTTAATTTTGGTAAATTTAGATTGATGTTATGTGTATCTATAAATGGAACAATTGATACAACAATCCCGGTTCTCTGGGTGCCAAATTTTATGCGATGGTGGCATAATATGGTTGCTATATTTGGGAAACAGCTCAATGGGGTATCTGTTAGCCAAGTACTTCAGAGATTTAATGTCTGAGGCGTTGGCACATGGTAAGATTTCTCCCACCGTTTATTTTGGCTCCCTCTAATTTGCACTTGTGAGCTCAGCCCGATAAATTAGCAGAAACCAGATGCTCCGAGTAAGACCACCCCTTATCTGGAGAAACAAATTCTGAGGCTGTCAGAATTGTTCCTGTGCAAAATTGTTTAAAAAATATTCATAACCCTATCTCCCACTTCCCCAAAGATATCTACAAACAACAGTATGCTGGTATCACTGTGAATAATGTTGCTCTATTTCTATAAAAATAAGGGAACATTATAAACTGAAGGAAATAATAAAATAAAAAATGATTGCATAATGTCCTTGCCATCCAGTGAGCAACACCTAATTTATCAAATCATTCCAATATTACACACACATCATCACAGACTAAAAACTAATAACCATTCACAGTTCAATGAAATATATTTACTTATGTTTTTAAGATCTTTATCAGCTCACGTTGCTATTGAAAATTCAGAGGTTAAGCACTCCAATATAAATCATACTTAATCATCCTTATCAATTTCTTGTTTCTTCACATCAGCTATGAACAAATAGGAGGGGTCTTGTCTTTTCTGGAAAATGTTCTGCTAATGCAGTGTTAAAGTTTTATTTTCCAACGGTTCTGTTTAACATATCAGCTCCAATCAGGCATACAGTTTCAACAGGAGACTGCCAATTAACAATGACTGCATATTAAAGATGTGGAACTATTTCAGCTACATGTGGACAGTAATGTCCTTTAATGTGGCATTTACAATGGCATGGTCCATTGTAGTGTTGATAGTTCTTTTGCATATTGATTATTTTTTTTTTGTATTTACCAACATATGTAATTTATTTTATTTATTTAAGAACAATGAAAAAATCATCAGAAGGAGATTTTACAGTAAACGTTCAGGCTGCTGAAGAGTAAAGTGAAGAAACTTTCATTCTTTGTCAAGCATTAGTTTTTCTTTTTAAGACTTTTAAAGATGTTTATGAAATATGCAGATTTAAAAAATATGAAAATAAATTCACTATACTGTAGTAGCTAGTAATTTGATCCTTGGGGATATGTATGAATTCTTTAAAGATTCCAGAGAATATTAAATATTTGATAAAGTTAATACAGTTGGGACTAATTATCTTTATGGTATCACCTGTTAAAGGTAATTAATTGTTAGAACTGTGATTAGCTGATTCCAATGGACAAAAATCATAGATGACGTAAACGATAAGTTTTAGCTAAAAACCTGTAACAATTCTCTTGAACTGGAATACAAACTCATCTGTTCTCTATTGCATCAATCCCTTCAGTGTTGTCTATAGGGTAGTTTTAAATAATTAATATCTATCTATAATTCATTTTGTCACACGTGTCTTTTCCTCATCACTTTCACACCTGCTTACAACAATAGTGGCTTCAAGCTGTTTTTGGATATAGCCACAGAAAAATGTATTGGTCAAGACATGAAAAAAAGACAAATAACTTCTGTTGATAGAAGGTAAGACAATATTATTGTGCTTCTGGTGCTATATCAGTTTCCCCTCTTGCGAAATGTGTGCCACATAATACCATTTAATGCGGTTCAGCATCACAGTTTTGTTCCCCATACAAAACATTTGGGAGCAAAAGGTATATGGATACCATGTTGATATGTGAGCTACACCAGGAAAGCATCATTTTTTGTGTGTATAGTACAGAACCACAGCAACAATTTATAGCATAGACTGTTATTTATAAGCACATGTTTTTTTATATTCCGGTTTGTTTTCTTGTGTTTGGCAGCTCAAAACCACCATCATTTCCACTGTGTATTTGCTAAATTTAGTTGCGGATTTGGTGAAATCCACCAGAGCCTGAAAGTGTTATTTCCAATGAACTTGATTATTTAAGACAAGGCAGAATATCACATTTGTGGCTGAAATATTCACTGGAAGTAAAATTTTAGCTTGTCATCCTTGCATTATACTACTAAATCACCAAAGTTCATAGCAGGTAAGTTTTTGTTAATTATTTACTGAGGCAATAAAAAGGAGCATTATACTGTATATACAACAGTGTTTTGCAAAGATAATTAGATATAATGATAAAATTAATCATTAATATTGAATGTTATACTGTGCATTTGTCCCTGCCTTAAGAAATCACCCAGCCTAACAAAGTCATCATTAGTGACAAAGATTTGCTGGTGAAAAATAAATGGTCTGGTGTATGCAAACAAACACCCCTACTTACGTACACATAATGCGAGAAGAAATATATGCAGGGTAGTCCTGCAAAAATTTTCATGAACTGGTGGTAATTTATTGCAATGCTGTGTCCCAGAGCGGTCTGAAATCTCACAACCTAATATTCACACCTCTCAAATTTAGCCCATCCAGGTGGTCCCTTCTTGCTCATCTCCAGTGAGTAAACACACCCCCGATATCAGGACTCTCAGCTTTCTACAGAGGATGGATACCAGTGGGATTAAATCGGAAATATTTAGGACCCCACCTGTGGTCCACATGGCATACAAACACCTCAAGTTCCTCCATACGCATGGAAAAGAGTGACTGGCTTGACAACAAATCTCTGTGGAGGCGTCTGGTGATCTGTTATTGCCTTGGGTCAGTGTGGGAGTGAGTTGGTGCTGAAATCTAAGCTCCAAGAACACTAATTACCGTGCCTGCTATGGCGTGGCTTTCAGCCATGCTTGTATATTACCTTGCAGGAAATCGCCTAATTATGTGAAAATCGTTCCTATTATGAGCATTTACTATGGCTCTTTATATTTTTTCAAGTAGCAGTGTACCCACATCTATGTGACTGAAACAAATACTCCAAAGAGCTGCAGAGTCTTCGTTTTTCAGAAGCTTTATGCATCTAAACTTATGCTGGATCCACTGGAAGTGTACCTTGTACTGCAGGCTGTGCCCAACGCACACAGATCTTGGAGTTTACTTATACAGTTAAATTGCTGAATAAATATACAACATTTCAGCATAAATTTATTATTTTATTGGTGCCTGTAGGCAATGCTTCAGGCAGTGGACATGTTTATCTATTAATTAACACACTAGGGAATAAGCTGATGTGTTAGTGCTTAGGCTCCTGACTTATACGATATTAAGAGGGACGACCTCTAGAACCATATGCTTCATGCGCAGTACAGACACTGTCCCATGCCACGTCTGAGTAGAAAAGTACAATGTCCTGGTCCTCTACAGGTTTTGAGTACAAATTAATGAATCATATCAGAGCAAAGCTGATCAAGATCAGTTGTCACATATACAAATGCCCTGTTGGTTTTTAGGGAGGTTATTTGGCACATTTAATAGCCCTCATCGATTTCTCTTCCTGTCATTCTGTGAATGCCCTTAGCTGCCTTTTAGAGCCAGCAATGTGTACATGGTAAAACAATCAGAATGGCTCACTAAAAAGTTACCGTTTTGAGAAGATACACAATACCGGTGAAGTGAGGATAGCAAAGTCTCGTGTACATCTCTAGGGGTGTTGGTTACACAAAGTTTCCAAGCTATTTGTCACTTTGAAGGCCATGTTTTTTCACCATAAACTCGATGATCTGACACAGCGATTGAGAAACACCATAACATTGCTGGCAGAGTGTGATTACACATACACATGGAGCTGTTGAAAGATATTCTAAAATAAGCATGTCATTCACAGTAACAACATCCCTGTGAACGACCAAATCTAATTTTTCTCATGCTAGAATATCAGTACTGAAACTGAAAAAATTCAAATTAAAGAGATAATTCCAAGAATATTCCTGTGGTTCCTAGAATATTGAGCTGGCTGATACAAAATATAAATGTAAATAAAAACATTGCCCAAAGCAGCTCAGTTTACTAGTACTGCACCTTACCGTCAGAGGCATACAAGTATACATGTAGCTGGTGGGCCAGAAAATCTGTTGCCAAATATTTAGACCAAATATTATCATGCTGTTTGTGGATTTTATATTACAAGAATAACACACATCTTGTCCTGGTTGTGGCCCAGCCCTTTACATTTTCAGATATGTGGCCGCTTCCCCATAACTCTCGCCATAATATATGGCTGGGAGATGGTTGTTGGAATGCAATGAAGAGTAATACAAAAATAACAGTAAACAGTAGTATTCTGAATCATCAGATTTCATCTGGTCTCAAATGTAAACGATTAAAGTTGTTCACACACAGAAATGTATATTTTGTGCAAGTAAAAAATCCTTTTTCAGTTCTGCTGACATGCAAAGGTGTTTACAGCTGAGAGATTTTGTTTGCTGGTTCTGTACCCCCGACTGCCAGATGTGCTGTATAAAACATTAAAAAAAACAAAACTTAATTAAACATCATGAGAAAAAAAAATGGCATTTTCAAGTTTCCTTATAGATTTTAATAGAATCATAAGAGGATTATGTAGGTATATGTATATTTGTAAATGACTGGGAGGGAAATAAAACATTTTGCTTTTGAGCAAAACAAACAAAGAATTTTGAACCTCAACCGTTGGACAGTACAACTCAAACCTCATTGGCCTTGATACACATCAGAAGCCCGCAGAAAAGCAGCTTTCTAGTCACCCGATTTCTGCTGCAATTTCAGTTATTTGAAATTATATAATTACCTCCAGCTTGCTTTGATGTAACACTGAACGTGTCCATTTCCTGATCTCTACAGAACATCAGTTGCAAAGAGAGCTGTGACCTGCCAGGGTCTGGGGTAAACACTACCTTAGATAAGGTTACAGAAGGGAAATGACATTCAAATGATACCATTAACTACAACATTGTCAATCTGGAATGTTAACATTGACACTCCCTAATTTATCCTGGCTACCATTCATATGTAGCTATAATATAATTTATTTTGTGTTAGCTCAAACACATACTTTTCCTTCACTTGTCTCAATGGCCACAATGAAATTCATATTCATAAAAATAACAAGAAATATTCAATATATAATTTAAGCAAACTTCCAATTTACTTTTTTTACAAAAATGATATTTCTTCTGTTCATTATTAAGGATAGATGAACAAAATGTCACAATAAAGTGAAATTGTCTAATTTCTATCTTGAATGAGGAGATAGAATCCAGCAGAGCTCTCTCCTGCCCTATAACCAACACATAATTACTACATTCACACTATGTGAAGACAGTAGATGAGGTTTGGGTGCAAAACCACAAAATTACGGAATATTGGCAGAAGGATGGTAAGGCTTTTTGATCTATGCCGCAATATTGTGAATGACATAAAAATTGCTTGATTTATCCCTGTTACCGCAAAATGAAAATATGACACCTTTATGTCAAGAAAATTGACATTGTTGAAATGATGATGAATTCAGAAATGTCTGTGCTAATTTTGACATTTTATTATTTATTTATTTATTTGTCTTCTAAGTAATTTATTTATTTTTTATAGAAAAGTCCTGTATATTTCATTAGACATGGTGTGACGATGCTGATCACCAGCAGTTTAATTCCATTCAATCCAGGGTTGTCCTACAATTTCTCTTGCCGTATTTCTTTCTGTTTCTGAAAGTGATAAGATTGTGGTAACCATTTCCCAGTTCACTCTGCATCTCATTTGTCTGCAAGTTGTCCTCAGTGCTTTCCCAGCACCAATCGCCACCCAGTAGGGAATCCACCTTCTGTGCCATTACTTCTCACTTCAGGTGCTCACCCTGTCTGCACCTGCCATCCCCCCATCTGTCTCTTCTGCCCTGGTTTCCTCTCACCTCTTATTAACTGCCCTTCCAGCACAGCAATCCTGTTCTCCCTACAGGAATGTGGACCAATCACATCCGATTTAGTTGTTTTTTTTTTTCGAACCTCAGTCTGCATGTCTCATTTCAATAGCCTTTGCAATTTTTGACTGACTCCAGAGACAATTCTCTCACCGATGGACAATTTCGAGATACCGTTGCTCAATTTCATTTCATCTGCTGATGCTCTCTTACAAAATACTGCTTCATTCATTAGAAAAGTTGTAAGAATTAGTTTTGCTGGGGCTTTACATGATTACTGACATGCTGTAATATCACTGTAACTGCACCTGCTTCTCTGCTAACAAAGGGAAGCCACAGGCTAAATTCTATCAGGATTTTTTTTCTTCCAAGTGCTAAGTTATTCAATTTAATATAGGCCTTTGGAAACTTTCAAAATGCCATCTTGGAAAATAATTAAAATTCTAATTTAGTTATGATGAATGTAACTCTTCTTAATAAAAGTAATAATGATAATAATTGTAATCAAGATGCACACTTCAAGATCCACACTTCAAAATCCACACAGTAACTGTAATCCACCTCAGTTTACGGATGTCACTGAAAAAGACACGTCAAACAGATGCTAATGAACAGATACTTGCTAGTTGTAAAAGGTTGTTTGAAATAAATCATTCAACACTTTATATACTGGTGTTGAGGTATAAATGTACTGGAGTACAGTTGAAATTCTGCTTTACTTCCACTGATTAAATGTCTAGGAGAAGCAAACTGTACAGTATATATAAGGCAGGTCCCCACCATTCTGCCTCTTAGTGAGACTCCCAAGAAAAGCACCAGCTATAGCATGAAACTATGTAGAGTACCCAGACCGGGCTTTAAAAATCTGTGAGCTCAGCCCGATTGCTTTAAAATCTGTTTTCTTTGCACTGTGCATAAAGCAATGATATCATAATTCTTTAATCCTCTCTTCCTATGTACAGGCTATCTGTACAAATGAGCAAAGCACAGGCCATATGACACGAGAAAATTCTTAAAATACTGTTTCTATTCTATAGCGAAGAAGGGAAAAAAACAGATTTAACAGTTTACCACTGTCTTAGAGAAGACTGTTTGAGCCGCTTTACATTCAGAGGGCATCTAGGGATTATGGGAGATCATAGGGAGCACACATTTGGATCAGTTTAGAGGGGGTTAAGGTGAGTTTTTTGAAGATACGTTGCTTGGAGAGCACTTTATGCCAGTGCCACTGAGGTTTTTAAACCTGGGGAATCTGATAAACATGCAGTGGTAAGATCACCATTTTTCAGTTGCCACGTTGACATGATGAGACAAAAATCCCCTAACGCTCTTAAATCCAATGAAAGGTGAGTACTGAGTTTTCAAGGTTTTCCTTTTCTCTTTTCTTTTCTCTTTTGTGACATCATACCTGCCTAAAGAATATCACAGTTCATACTTTCTCATTGCTGAAAGTGAATATTTTTAAGTGCAATAAGAAAAATAAGCGATTTCGGCTGCTTTTTTTTTCTACGCATAGGCTACACTATTAAAAATTAAAGACAGGTTTGTTCCAAAGCATATGTTTTCTAACCATAGGCAGCAAATCTTCTGTTTTCATATTTCGCTTCTGATTTCAGTCTATTTGTTCCTGTCATATTTTATAAAAATACTAGAAGATGTAGAATTATTGCATGATTATATTTCATCATAGTATACCTCTTAGTGACTTGTCCTCTGTCGTCAGATAACAAGGAAGGTATTTGAAATCATAGTTTTTAAACACACTTGTTGAAAATGATATCCACACTCAAGGGTCAAATGTAAAATCAACTCAAAGGCAAACAGAAATCATGATATTTCAAAATTTACTTGCAAAAAGAACAAAACATGGTGTGTTGGCTGATAAAGCATGCAAAAGAGAAAACAGTTTTTGTCTCTGACCCAAATATAATTTAATTCCTCATTAAAATGTGCATAGATATTGCAATATCATCACAGACTAGGTGAACTGGTTTAAGGTAGTAATTGGCTATATTTCATGAATAACAATGCTTAGCTTTATAAATTAAGTTCATCCTTGGAATTATAATGGTAAAAATGCAAATGTAAAGGTAGTCTCAGAAGCACTAATTTTGTGTACACTCTTAGGGGACACCATGTCTGTAAGTACTCATGCCGTCCCATTCAGGTCTGTAAGTACTCATGCCATCCCATCCAGGCCTGTAGGTACTCATGCCATCCCATCCAGGCCTGTACGTACTCATGCCGTCCCGTCCAGGCCACCCAGGCCTGTAAGTACTCATGCCATCCCATCCAGGCCTATAGGTACTCATGCCATTCCATTCAGGCCATTCAGGCCTATAGGTACTCATGCCGGCTTGTTGGTACCCATGCCGTCCAATCAAGGCCTGTAGGTACCCATGCCATCCTATCCAAGCCTGTAGGTACCCATGCCATCCCATCCAAGCCTGTAGGTACTCATGCCGTCCCATCCAGGCTTGTTGGTCCTCATGCCGTCCAATACAGGCCGGTAGGTACTCATTTTGTTCCATCGAGTCTTGCCCTGTGCTTACTAAGACTGGCTCCAGTACCATCACAATACCCAGTAGACAAGCAATTATAGACTGTAGGATTTCGTGCCTATATGCTTTCATGTTTGAATTTTAAGAACATGATATCGCAAATAATGTAAACTGGAAACCCATTTAAAAAGGAGAATAAAAATATATAATAAATATAATAATTGGTACCAATGTTTCTGCACAGTGACTTTCCCAGTGATACACTACAGGTTTGGAATTCAAGCCTTTGCTTTTTGATGGCATGGCAAGTGAAAGGCGGGGGCGCCCAGACTGCCTGACAGCGGACAGCTTCTGGCACTCAGAGGAAGACTAAAGCAGCCCCTGGACAGCTGAATGCTGTTAGCGGTTGAGAGAACTTGTCTCCTGATTGAAACGTACGTTGAGGAACGGCAGGTGGCATGCGGCTGGTGCTACAGGTTGGATGGCCTTGTTGGTGTGTTTGGAAAACGGCAGTCAGTCATCCCGGCCATTCAGAATGCATTACAGCAGCAGGACAGCGAGGCTTCAATGCTGCATTGAAATGCTGTGGAACGTGAGTGACAGAACGAATCAGAGAGTGCTACACATTGGAAAAGGAAGCTCAGAAATCTCCAGGGCATCTTAGCATGGCTAAGTGAGCGAGGCATACTTCAAACCCAATGTGATCACCTGGCTACTTTGGCAGACTAGTTATCCAGGGGACAGACTGGATCAGGATGTTTTGTAGACGATGCTGGAAAACTCTGTGGTGGTAAAAGCAGCGAAAGCTCCTCACCCCACTGTGTATTACAGTGCCTAAAAACAGGCGACTCTGCTTGTGTGATCCCAGCTCTGTCGTTGGTGAAATATGACAAGCAATAAAATCAAAGTCAAACCACTGTATTCTTCAAGCCCTGCTATTTATTTATTTATCTGTGAATCCACTTATTTATTTATTACGTGCCCCTCAAGTGAACTATAAGTCATTATAGTACTGTAATTGTCTTCTGTGAGGTGATGAAAGTACTCTACAGGAATCTACTGCTGCAATTCCCCAGGCAAATGTGTGGCTATATATCTGAACATGAATCCAAACACCTTGTGATAAAAGGCAGAAAAGATATTCAAGCAGCCAAGGCAAGCCCCCCCTCATGAGATTTCAAAAGAAAAGACCACTCTGACCTGATGCTCCTGCGGTCAGCCCATGAACCTTTCCAAAGAACTGGGACATGACTTTAATTAGAGGATTGATTACCCTTAATGTGCTAAATCACATAAAGCAGAAGGATTGAATTCTGTCCATAATTATATATCGACAAGGGAATTTATGGAGCAAAATCAGCTGGGCTTAGGGAGTGTCCTCCTGAGTGGAACCTGAGAAGACATTGATTACTCTGTTGCCGGTCAAGCTCTTTTTTTAGCGTTGCAAATCCTGGGAGGGAAGTACCATGGTACTACAGAGGGGATAGAGTGGAGCAGAGGCAGCCATATGGTGGCAGGGGACGGTTTGTAATTAAAGAAAGACTGATAAGCTGCATGTCACTTGATTCTGTGCAAGGCATTTCTGCCAGACAGTTATGCACAATTATAATGCTACCATGCCACCACATCCTTAGGTTAATTATGGCCAGTTTTCTATAATTACACACCTAAGACAATAACTTAAAAAAAAACTGTAGTTATATATAAAATGAGATTGTATATAGTATATGTAAATGGAGAGAGAGAGAGAGAGAGAGAGAGAGAGAGAGAGAGAGAGAGAGAGAGAGAGAGATTAATGTCCTTGGCTGTGTGGAATAGGCTCCCAGCTCGCAGCATCGCTTATTCCGGATGTATCAGACATAAACAGAGACATACACTACACATTATTGTACATAAAACACATTGTACACATTACAGAAAATATTTTCTTACACATGCACAGTGTGAACCTACTAAAGGCATGTTCATTCTGTCATTCTTCTTTCACTTAGTCTCTTTCCTGGGTTTTGTTAATGACTGCAGTATGCATGGACAGTACTTAACAATTAATAATGTAGGGACCCACTTAGTGTTGTTTGTCTGAACTCTTTTTCTCACTTCTAAGTCTCTAATTTTTCTTTGTAGACGGAAATCCTTTAAATCCATTACATTGCAGGGTAACATATTTACTGAGACTTAGGCATTTATATCTCCGCAAGTTTAATGTTCATAATGCATAAATCTCTTTTTTTTTGTTTGTTTGTTTAAGAATACAGTACAAAAATGTGGAGTATTTTGGAATATATGAATCGCCATCCTCTCAAACTCCACACAACTCACAAACTGCTTGTACATGTTTGAATGTTAATAATAATATCATAGGCTATTTAGTAGATAACACTACATAATACTTTAAAACCCACAGTGCATCTTATGCCAGCTGTAGTATGTATATGTAGCTAGTATTATGGGATATTTTAAGAGTTCCACCCAAGCCCATGCAACACAAGGCACAGACATGTTCGTATCCTACAGGCAATACAGATTCACTTGTAACTACATGTCTTTTTACTGCAGGAGGAAACCCATCTAAAACAGAACTTAGTCTCTACACATTGAGTTGGACTGCTATGGAGCGTCCCTCACTGCAGGTGCGAAGCAGCCCATCACCCAATCACTGTGCTGTCCGGTACATGACAAATTGGTTAAAATAGCCTTCACACCATTATGCGTTCCTATATTCCAAACAATGTGACTGAAATATAAAGACGCTTATAATGTCTTAAGGTCAACACCAACAAACAAAGGAAGCCCAAATCAATGTTTGACTGTGGAATGACAGAGCACTTAGACCATTTATGAAATTGCCCTGATGTGATGCTGCATGTGCTTTTTTTTTAACTTTACATGTCGTTCATGTATGCTTTGTGTGCTTTTAGGAATGGCCTTTTATCACAAAAGCTACTCGCTGCACACTTCAGCTTCCTAGGCCTTCCCGCTTTGACAGGTGATAAAGCTTCCACAGTGAAATGATTTAGGTTATGCGTCAAATTTTCAAAGGCCATGCCTTTCAGCAATGGTCAAAGAGAAGCACCGAACTCAAGCTAGCTAAACAAAGAATCTGAATGGCGTGCAGCATGAAGTTCAGGCACATGTGAAAGCAATGTGTTTTGATACTAACTGGTTTAAATTAAGAGCTACTGCTCACTGGGCAATGCAATGAAGCTCAGCATTTTTAAAAGTTTAAAGCTAGAAAGATGTGTGAAGGAGATTCTTGAAATCCTGTGCGTTCACACTTGGGTTTGTAAAAATGATGAAAAAAAACTTACTGAAACACATTCCTTTCATTGTGTTCTGAGAGACAATCAGCGGTCATACATCATTAGACCACTTGAGAGTAGAAGTGATTTTGCTGGAAAAATAAACAATATGAAACCTCCAATTAGTGTGTTGGTCCAATTAAACAAGACAGCAGAAGAAAGTTTTAATATCAATGATGCAGCAACAATTGTTGTCCAAGGGATACCTTGTTGAACAGGATTATGTTTTTAGTTCAATGAAAGGAAGACCCTCCAGGCAATAGACAATAAAATCTCATGATAAAAGCAGAGACAACATAATTTTCACTCTGTTATTTCACAAAGGAGCATGTAACAAATTGAGAACCGACTCTGGCAGCCCATCAGATGTCGCACATTGCAGGCTCTGCACTGTTCCTCAAAAGCGGTAGCTGTTAACCTGAAGGTTCTATATGAATTAGACCAAGAAATCTTGACTTTGTATTAAAGGACCATAGCCTCATTACCTGGGTCTGACATGGACATCTGCGGCACATCAGACCAAAATACAGTACAGTAATGTAATATACAGAAAACAGTAATGTAATATACAGAATACAATAATGTGATATACAGAATACAGTAATGTAATATACGGAACATTTGGTTACATTTTTACTGGCGAGTGTCAGTTATTTTGATGCTTCATCTGACAAAAGTGTACAATGCATCACATGGATGACATCACAGCACTCAGGGGGTGGAGACTGTGTCCACTGATTGACATGGGCCCGGCCCACTACTCGTACTTGGAGTTTTGCTTTTCTTGTCGCTTTATTTATATATACTTTATCTATATAATCTGTAAAATGTTGCCAAATATTGTCAGAATACACTTCACATCATACAAAGCAAACCACACACCCTAAGATGGATAAAAACCATCAGATAAACAGGACAATTTCATTTAATAAAATTCTACAAAGTATAATATCTCTTTGTTTCAATATATATAGCCTAATTCTCCATTTCCCAAACAAATTTGTTGTATGATTTATGAATTACTTCAGGTATTAATTCACAGTTATTCCCTTTGCTTTGCAAATAAAAGAAAGCTTCTTTATATCCCTACTAACCAGGTTCAAGGGAAGAAGTCAGAATGGAGTCGAAGCATATAACAGAGGAATTCTCTATTGTTAAAAACAAATGTTGAATGTGAAAGTATCTCTTTTTTTGCATGGCTATAATGCCACAGATTGTTCTCTCACCTTTTTGACTTTAGCTTGCAGCACAGCAAACCTTACAGTCAGCATTGTACCTTCCAGCTCTTTCTCTCCAAGTCCTTCATCCACACAGTCTTTTATCACAGTGTAGGGCACACGTGCTACCTGCAGCAGCTTGTCACGTTGTGTGTGAAACACACTATTCTAACAATAGGACTTGGCTTTGTACAAGGCTACCCTTTTGTTCAGTAGCTATGTGCTAAAGGCATGTGGATGCCATGGTTTTCTTGGTCTGTGGTTCAAAATGAGTGAGTCTACAATCTTCCAACCCCCTCTGCTGTGCTACCATTTGGGCTAGATTCCAGGAGGAATGATAGATTCACAGGTGATGGAACACATTCTTTTTTATGCTCAATATATAACAAAATCCCTCGAATATCACCACAACAGCAATCGAAAACTGTGTAAATATTTTCTAAATGGGTGTTGCTACATGAAAACATGTCACCTGGAATACAGTACATCTACAGTATATGCATCAAACCAAAAATGAACTGAGAAGCATTGCTCTTCAAGCAGGTATGAGATTCCCATGCTATACCCATGTCACTGCTTAAGATTCAAGAGAATCGACATTCATGTTTAATGGTCTTACTCAGTCCACCAAGTAAAAGTACAAGACATATAAACAGCTCAGGGCAAACTCTAAATTTATTAAATGATTTTGAAGTCAAAGCACATGCATCAATTTACTGTAAATAATGAATAACTTCTAATTATCCCCTGCAGTTATTATATTATAAATTAAATCATATGAAAACTGTATTTTCTGCATAAAAATACTGGATTAATGCTTCTAATTATCTCAAACATTTCTGAATCTGTAAACTGTTTAGGCTCTGCACCTCTAACACTAACGGGGATCATTTTATTACTCTTAGACACGCCACAAGCAGTATGGTGGAGATTAAAATTTTATCGGTAATGGTTTGAAACCTTCTCTAGTTTGATGAACGCACAGGCATGAACATGCATGTATAACAGCATGCAGTATGAGCTGGATACATAGACAGGATTTCTGAAATCAAATTTGTACATGAACCCTTCCTGGCAAAAAAAGAGCACGACCGTGATATATCCTATATCCCACACTCAAAATAAGTGCATGCACTTGACGCTTCAAGGCATACAAGGAAGCTGTTTTATTAAAGGATTCTCTTTGTTAAAGGATCCTGTGCTTCTCTGCAGCTTATATTTTCCCAAGAAATTGCTTACTATCAGGTCTTAATGCCATGGTTCCAGCCATCTGCTCTCTAGCCTACTAATGTAAAACGAAGGAGCTTAGGAATTCATTTCTTTGTTAATAAGCTACGGAGGTGCAAGGTAAAGGAAAGTTTGCCAGTGGTATTCAGATGGAGGACACATTTTAAACTCCAAAGACAAAATGTGCCATCTGTTTTGCCAAAATGCCCCCCCCCAAGCAAATTCAAAATATATGGTGGAGCCTAATTTAATAGTCAGAATAAATAAATACATAAATAAATGAACATGCTCTTTATTCCCTGTGGTGTGCATAGATTGGAAATTGACAATTTAATTTACCTCACTGCATTATACTGAATTTAAATGTGCTAAGATAGTACATTTTTGGTAGTGTATACAAAATGGAAAAAGCCTTGTTGGTTTGTGGACAGGGCATTTCAAGAAATTCCTCAGATAATTAAAAAATATGTGTAGTTTTCAATATTGCTGCTTACAGTAACCATTGCATATATCTCTATCATGTGATCTTTTTCATAGATTTGCTCTATATTGTGATTATGTGAAAATAATATAGCATTTGCTTTATATTCCTTCATGAAACAGACTAAAGATACACAACTTCTGCGGACCAAAAAAATTCCAACATTCATTGTACAAGTTATTGTAAGCTTACACCTGTCACACATGTTTTACCGAAATTAATATTATGATTGATACATTATATATATTTTTTTTTCTTTAGAATTACTTCACTATATATGGCTACATAGATACAAATCTCCAAAACATACACATACAGGGAAAAAAATGTTGAAAGGTTTCAGCAAATATTTAAATAGAAACATTTTTTTTCCAAATTCCTTCATCTACAGGCACATAAAAAAAGAAAAAAGATTTGTATTTCTTTTCAATGCAATCATTAAGGTAACTAATTCACAATCACCATCATTAGCTGATAAATTGTACATGATTAATTTCTTTCCAACTAATGAGAATTAACCACACACAGCCTCAAAGGAAAAAAGGTCAGTATTCCTGTCACAATATTCTTGCATTGAAAATATTCTTGCAATGTTTCTGTTGTTCCATGTTGTCAGGATTGCTCCTGGTGCTGCCCCCTTTGGTGTGTCAGTTTCCCATTTGGCCAGCAGGGGTTGCTGTCCCATACACCTAAAGTGTTTTCCTGTTCCCTGGGCTGGAACATAACTGAGTGGCGGCTGTGTTATCCAGGCTTCTCTTATTGTGGTGGGGATGTATAAAATCAACATTCACATTTCTGTGCATATCCCTAGTTAATTATGTAAGGGTATTTTTCTGTTATGGGTCTTTCTTTTTGCTCAGAAATTATTCCTTGTTTGTAGGAATGTTCATTTACTCTTGTTATCCAGTCTTCCTTGGTATTTGATTCTTTGATATCTGTTGATTGCCCTCAACTGTGCTTCAGTGTTCCTAGTCAATGTTATCTGCCCTCATCTGTGCTCCAGTGTTCCTAGTGCTTGTTAACTGCCCTCACCTGTGCTTCAATGTTCCTAGTGCTTGTTAACTGCCCTCACCTATGCTTCAGTGTTCCTAGTGCTTGTTAACTACCTTCACCTGTGCTTCAGTGTTCCTAGTCATTGTTATCTGCCCTCATCTGTGCTCCTGTGTTCCTAGTGCTTGTTAACTGCCCTCACCTGTTTTTCAGTGTTCCTAGTGTTTAACTGCCCACACCTGTATCTTGTTGAACCTCATCATGTTTGCATTTAACTTTATCGTATTTGCCCCCTAGTGGTTTGGATACATACATCTGAGTTTTAACTAGCATTAAAAAATGACCTTCAATAAATCAGATCAATGTCTTAATGAACCAAAAACTAGTCGTTACACTTCACATGTCCTTTGAACATAACTAGAAAGTTTGATATTTTTTGTGCCGTGGTTTTATTGCAATAAGTAGAAATATAACTACCATGACGGCCATATTTAAGGGGCTTGAGTTAAATACCAGAAGTTAAATAAAAGCATTAAAATAAAAAGTAAGCACTAAAGTATTTTGTTCATCACAAAAAAAAATCACAAACCATAACAGTATCAAGATAAAACACGCCTTTTCCCATAAAAAATGACTGTCAAGCTTTCATTCAGCTTGCTCACTGATTGCAGAAAGTAAGCCAGTACCTGTAGGCACCTGCTATGTCATCCATCTTTGGAGTTTTCTAACAAAACCCTTGAACAGAGTAGCAAACTTACCCTCTTGAAAGCTTGATCTGTTATGTCCATGTCCGTACATTTTGTGGACAAACCCTCTTCTGTTTTGAGAACATGCTCTGTGGATCATACTCTTGTCAAGCCCTGCTATAACACATACTTCATAAAGTCTGTTTCATACATACACTAGGTCAGGGGACAGCAACAAAACTACCTGACCTGGGGGTATTCCATGAAAGTAGCTAAAGAAAGCCAGACTTTCATGAAAAAGTCAGACTCAAACTAGTGCCATCTCTAAACATAGCCTCATGTCGTTCCAATAATGCAATTCAGCTTTAACTAATCAAGGCTCATACAAGACAGACTTGCATAGTCTCACTTAGTGCGCACACCCACTATATTTAAGAAGCCCAGGTGAATGGATGAATGATAGATCGATCAAATCGGTCGAAAAGCGTGTAAAATGGGAGCGGTATTTTTTTCCGCAGCAGAACTAATGCTGTTGATGGAGCTGTATGAAAAATGCAAATGTATGTAATTGCAAATATTACCAATACTGTGGCCATAAATAAAGCCAGGGTGTTGGCTTGACAAAGAATTGCAGACAGACTAAATGCCTAAGTTATGTAAATGTTACAGGTGCCTAATACAATGGTACAGTGGTTTATGTTGTCACCTTATACCGCGAAAGTTCCTGGTTTGATCTCCATAGCCAACAGGGAACCTTCAATCTCCATAGCCAATGGGGAACATTCTGGGTTGAGTTCACGTGTCATTCTTACTGTATGACACATACCTAATGGCTTCCTATTCTGTGATTAATGGGGTAGATGTGTGGATTTTTAGTGCTAGCGATTAACAATTGGTTTGCAATAATACATCGCAACCTACAGTATACTGCAACATATCGGCTTGTTTGAACTATGCAGTTGATTGCATTATTATTTTATCAGCTATGTATTCTAAGCTCTCAGGCGATCCTACTAATGATACTAACATTTACACCATATCTATTTGTTAGGCATATTTGCTTGTTTACAAAATTGTTTTGAATAAAGAGCAAAAGAAGCCGAAGCTGGATTCATTCTTAAACACAATATGGGTCATTCTCACAAACTCATTACCATAAGATTAATTTTCTCAAATTTTTAAAATTAGTTTGACAACAGATTCACGGTACAAAAGTTCATTTTTTAAAAAGATAAAAAGATGATAGATAGATAGATAGATAGATAGATAGATAGATAGATAGGCCTTGGTCTTCTGGCACCTTAGGCAAGATTGTGCTGAGGCCCCACGCCACCCCCCA
>JAODKF010000040.1:23861395-23889245 GCA_026779585.1 Mormyrus proboscirostris | reverse complement strand
CCCCCCCCCCCCCGCCCCCCCCCCACCGTTGGCAGAAAAAAAATTTTGTTTATGTATTCATTTTAGAACCATTTCAGTAGCAGGAAGAATGTGAGCAGGTGACACTTAAATCGGATTAGTGTCAGCTGCAGATCAAGAATGAAAATTATTGATTCATACAGGGAGATTCTCTATTCACCTACCTCACCCTGCTCTCCATGAGACACACAGACATGGTAAGTAAGCTTCAATATCTCAGTGAAGGACAGCCACCTACTGAACCCATGGAGCTGGAGGTTAAGGGCCTTGCTGAAGGGCCCTCAGACCTGTGACTGTTCTGCTGAGGCCGGCCTCAAACTGGTGACTTTCTGATCACAGGCACAGAGGCTTAGCTCGAGATCTTAGCCCAGAGCTAGAAGCTGTCTTTACATTGACATCTTGCAAATTAGCAAACATTACTTAAGCATACCAAGCATAACTTGGGTATGTCAGGCTGATGCTGGGCAGATCTATGTATACTATGTGGGTAGCTAGCTTGTGTCTGTTTTACAAGTAAAAGAGTGAAATATTAAAACGTGTGCAAATGACTGTCATGGCATGGAATAGAACCAGAGGTGGTACTTCTAATTTTTTTCACTCACTCTTTTGTACCCCCAAATCAAATGGTGCCCAAGGCGATCGCCTGCTAAGAAAGCCTTTGATAGAAAATAATCAGGATACACTTTGCTTCCAAAATACTTAAATGAATATTTTTCTTTCTGCTCGTCACATGCTGTTTACTAGCATGTTCACAGTAAGGACGGTATGTAGTATTACCAACGCAGATTCCTCAGAAGAACTGGACTGTGACCGTAGACAACATCTTCTTGCTCTTTACTCCATAATGATAAAAAAGGTATGATGGCTCAGGGCTGTTTCCCATTGCAAATACGTTTAGCATTCAGCTGGGAAATCATCTCCAAAGAAATGCACCGGATGAAGAACTGATTGGAATAAGAAATTGTACCTGCTATACAACAGCATTGTCCAGAGTTCAAGAAAGCCGCAAAACAAATCTTTAATACAATTAATAGAAGGACTAATTAAAACTTTTAGCATGTAAAGAGAATAATTTTGGGGTTTATCATAAACATACCTTTGAACATCTGTTTGAACATGGATTCATATTCACTCCCCCCTAAATTCATGTATACAAATGGGGAAATTGATATTTTTTATTCAAATAAACTTGACTGAGACTCATATGAGACTGGTATATGGGCATAATATCAAGCTAATCTTTACAGTATTTTATAAGAAATATGATACAAAGTTGCAAAATGATGGTACAGTATAACACTCTTGCATTGAAAAATGATTCACTCTGGTTATAATGCACAGACTAAATAAAAAGAGTGGGTATAGGACGTTATGTAGTAGAGTAGAAACTGGTTTTCTTGCTTTCACCAACCTCAGGTTGGTTCTGCAAAAATTACCTTTCTGTAACCAAAGGAAGGTGGCGAGACACTCACCAGAGTTGGGGTCAGAGTTGCCGTCCGCCTCAGTCCGTTTGTCGGGTGAAGCCTGTTCGTAGAAGTCCTCCTGCGGCTGAACCAGAGGGAGAGGATGTGAGAGGAGTGTTCCACTGCCCACTGGCTCGTGGTCTCCTAGACCACTGTCACTGCAGCTTTCCTGGGAGCCGTCGGGCAGGTGGAAGGTTACACGCCGCTGCGACTAGAACGAAGAGCACAAGACAGACCCATTAGAACTCCTCACCTTCTCAGCAAGGAGAGCGAAGGTGAGGTTCAGGATCCAGACTGATAGCTGTCAGAAACATTTGAACAGTTATGATTGGGAAGCTAGGAGAGAAAGTGGCTGACATGGTTTTAGATTTAAACAGAAGTTGCAGTGCATCGTTGTACAATATGTTCAGTCCAGTGTGAGTCAAAGCCAACGTGGAGCCCCGGGCAAGCCTCAGCACCAGACCTTGTCCAGACAACCATGTCTTCTGAATCACTGCCTCAGGAGATGACCACCTATCACCCACCTGGTTGACTGGCACCGGCTCAATCCAACCATAATTAATAATATACTCCATTCAACTTCTTATTTATATTTCAGATTATGCTTATAATACAAAAAAAGAATAATATATCAGGCAAAGTAAATACTTCTAGTTCGGATGTATTCATAACATGCCTTTTTACAATCTATTCATATTTGCTAATTTGGTTAGAAAATATGGTGCACAAAGATGTACACTGCAGAATAAAGTTTACTATTGTGATTTAGATTAACCCAAACTGCAATAAATGTGGTCTCTTATGCATAACTCTGACAGACAATGTGACAATGAGCAAAAATAAGCAAAATGTAATAAATACAAACAAATTTACTAAATAGTCTGGGGAGAGGATAATATAATATAATATAATATAATATATAATTCAGCAAAACTGTACAAAATACAGGTTATAAAAAGGCAGAACATATATGTATCGTTGCACACATAAAAAATTAATATCCATCATTTGTGATAACCCCTTATGCATTCGGGGGATACACAACGTATGGGGCATAGCATGTCCTGGATGGGATGCCAGCCTATCACCCGGCAACATTTACACACTTCCACAGTCTCCAATTCACTCAGCCACTTGCATTTAGACTGCTTGAGGAATCCGATGCACACATGGTGAGCGACAAACTGCGCATGCACAGGCGAGTCTCGAACCCTCAGCTTTCATAATTATTTAAGCTTTTTAAGTTTTGGTGATGTGGGACTGAAATTGTACTGTCTAATCGTATTTGATAAAATGCTCCCTCCTATAACCAATGTGTGGCATATGTCACATCATAAGTTATTATTTCACTGAAATAGGCTTGCCAGACAATTTATTTAAGCCATGTTCAATTCTGAAGACAGCTAACCATGCTTTCAGACCTACACATTTCCCTGCCTAGCAGTCACTTGTAAAAGTATAAGTGTTAGACACTTACTCCGTTCCCCCTGCCAATTTCTCAGCTATAATGGCTTATCATGCTTGTCACGGCTCATTTCAAGCTTGCTTTTAATGTGCAGTGTGCTAAATATGGTTTCAGTTACGTTAGCACATTCTTTCTAATCTGGAAATGCTATTGCAGTACATCCCCACTTCCAAAAAAGTTGGGACGCTGTGTAAAATGTAAATAAAAACAGAATGCAATGAACAAATCATTTAAGCCTATATTTCGTTGAAAATAGAAAAAACACAACATATCGAAAGCTGAAACTGAGAAATGTTACGGCTTTATGACAAATATATGCTTAATTTTAATTTCAGCACATGTCAAAAAATTTCAGTAAAACACTGGAAAAGCTGTGTAATGTGAAAACAAAACACCTTGTTGAACATCTCACATCTAATTAGGATATTGGTTATAGTAAGATGACTGTGTATAAAGAGAGCCTCCCAGCTGAGGCAGAATCTCCGTGCAGTGAAGATGGGGAGAGGTTCGCCACTCTGTGACAGATTGCGTGGGCAAATAGTGTAACAATTTAAGAATAATGTTCCTCAACTTAATATTGCAATTAATTTGTGAATTTCATTAACTATGGTACATATCATAAAAAAAATTCAAGAGACAAGGCTGAAAACCAATACTGGACACCTGTGGTCTTCAGGTCCTCAGGCGGCACTGCATTAAGAACAGACACATTTCTATTGCGGAGCACTGCATGGCTCAGGATCACTTCTGATAACCATTATCTGTAAAGACGCTTTGTGAAAATGGAAAATTTTGCCTCAATTTTTCCTTGGAATCAAAATTTCAAATTCTTTAGTCCTCCAGACTAAAGAGGAGAGGGACCATCCAGCTTGTTATCAACAGACAGTTCAAAAGCCAGCATGCATAATGGTATGGGGGTGCATTAGTGCCCATGGCTTGGGTACCTTGCTCATCTGGGAAGGCACCATTAATGCTGAATGGTATATATTGGTTTTGGAGCAACTTATGCTGCTATCTAGGAAGCAGCTTTTTCAGAGAATTATAAATCATTGTATTCTTTCTGTTTTTATTTATATTTTACAGTGTCCCACTCTTTTGGAAAGGGAGTTGATTCACTTGATACCATACCTGAATCATGCAAAAAGCCCAGGTAGTTAAGGAAGAAACTAATAAAATCTGCTATATCTTTCAGGGATTAATTTAATTAAGATAATCTAGGTAATGAATATTTTAAGAAAAGATATTTTTATTAAAGATGTTCAAATCAGGATGGACCATATATATACTGGTCCTCATTCCAAGTGCTTCCCCTGACCTAAATGATCCTTGGTCTGATTCCCTGGAGCATTGTAGCACTAATACATCAAAGCAGATTGCAGCATTGGTAGCTTGCCAAGTATTCTTGGAGCTAATGTGACTCTTGTGATATGTCACAGATTCACGGCGGCTTTGGATAACTAGTCGAGTCAGAAGGCACAAGATTCAAGGAGTGTACTGTATGTGCCTGCAGTATATTGCAGAATCTGCTGTATGCGTGTGTTTCAGACAATGCCTATTAGACACCAAAATTTTATTATGTGAGATAAAACAACAATCATTCATTTAAATAAATAAAATGAAAAGCTTTTTTTAAAAAAATTAGAAATGAGATAAACACATATAAGGATTCTATTTTCTATCGTGTCGAAGTAGTAAAACTAGGAAAAAAAATCATTGCAGAGGTATACAGGATATAATTCTATGTCATAAACAGATGTTTTTGACAGTATGTGTGTCTTAACAACCTCAAGCTGAATAGTGCTAATGAAGAAGCCCTAAGAAGGTGTAGATTTTTAAAATATCATCATAAATCAATCTAAAATTTTCAGTTATTGCCCATGTGCAACAATTTTCATTAATTGAATTAGTAGGTGTTTGTGTCTGTTTAGCATGTAGCTTCGGTTCCAAGCAGACATCAGATGGAGTGAAGTATTTTGAGAGTTTTAGTTTAGATTTCAATATTAGAGTTAAGAAAAATGGAATCATTATGTAGCAGATTCAAACAAACAGTTTTCCCCTTATATTTACCACTCAAAGCTAAGGCCAAAATACAAATTGGCAAGCTGAGAAAAAAAGAAGAAAAGGAAAGACGAAACTACGATAAGCAAGTGTGAGTTTTAATGACAGCTTTAGGGCACATAATTTTACCTAATCTCAGAGGGAAAGAAGTCAAGAAGATCAGCCAACAGTGGCAACACCTCCCACTCAATAGATACAGGATCTAAGAAACGAAGTCAGTTATCTATTCCTTTGTTAGAACAAATGAGTGCCTACAATAAAAATCACACTACACCCACATTCGCTCCATGTACTGTTTAGAAGCCGAGCTATACCATTACAGTCTATCTGATATAAATAAATTCTTCTTTGTATAGTATTGTGCTCTCTACTGTGATGGAAGCAAAACATATGCAGAATTTATGTTTTTATGCATGTATTTTTTTCCCTGTTTAGTCATTCAGTTGGTAATCCCTATTGTTAAAATTAATATCACACTGTTCACTTTACAGCTGTTATATACTTAGGTTACAAAAAGCAAAGTTTAAGGCAATGAATTAGAACCATCACATGACACCATCTGCTACAGGAACTAAAGCAAAACGTATCAGTTTTGCTGCAACTACAAAGAATCAAATTCAACGATGCTTGGAAATCCATGGAGAATTGGAAAGAGCAGAATGTTCAAATGGACTTTCTAAAAGACACTGAAGGAGGAATCACAGTGTGATTACCCAGCTGGCCTAAATGTTACTCTCATAGTATGGCATAGATCAGAAGCTATAATAGCTTGCTCAGGTCTCCACATCCAAGCACCAGAATAAAAACACCCACGACTTAAAATGCACAGAGAGGAGAGCTAAATTCACACCAAAACTGGCAACTACACTGATCAGGTGACATTGCAGAGAGAGAGAGAGCAATGGGCACACTGTGTGTAGGTGGAGCTCGTGTGGAAAAATGAAAGGTGGAGTGAGTAGTGCTGAGAAAAAGTCTTTACGCTAATCCATGTGCTACCAGAGCGGTGTGATCTCTAAAACAACCAGTGGGTGGGGTGATACTGACAACTATCTACGTAAGCCTGGACAGGACAGAACAGCACAGGACAGGACAGGACAGGGTAGGACACAGCAGGACAGGACCAGACAGAACCGGGGAGGACAGGACAGGACAGGCCAGGGTAGGACACAGCAGGACAGGACAGGCCAGGGTAGGACACAGCAGGGCAGGACAGGACAGGGCAGGACAGGGCAGAACAGGACAGGGCAGGACAGGAAAGGGTTTAATAATTTACACTTAAACAGAAACACTAAATGTGTTTTGTGACTCACAACTTCTTGACTGTACTGTATGTTGTCTTGCCCTGTAATTGCATTTGTGTGGTCCTGCATTGTATCTGTCCTTTTGCTTTTTGTGCACCATTTGTTAACATTGTTTCATTTAACTGTGTACTGTGTACATCACGGAAATGACAACTAAACCTACTTGACCTGACTTGACGACTTATTAATATCATAAGAACACAGCACACCAATTCAAATGATTATTATCAAAATGGCTGATTATTTTTCTTTGGTATCTCACAACAAGGCAGCATTTCTGTGGATTGTGATATTATATAAATGGATCCTGTAGGACATGTGGCAGCTGCATCTTCTCCCCATGTATACACAGATTTCCTTTCATAATCCAGAAACATGCAGTTAGTTGAATTTGAGTCTTTAAATTACGCGGATTGTGCGAATATGTGCCCTGTGATGGACTGCACATGGAATTACTATCTGATAACGAGGGATTTTATTTTATACATCCTCTCCATTTATCACTCTGTATTCTGCACATGGAATATTCCAAACACTGCTGGTGAAGATGAGAATGCTTTTTTCCCCTGAAAAAACTGTTTCATTTACATGTCACCATCTCACCTTTTCTTATCTGCCTAGCTGACACTAAAGGGTATAAGTAGTTTACATGGAAGCTTCTGAAATTATCCTCAAACATACGAAATGCCATATTAGTATAATCAGTAAAGACGTGGGCAAATTTGTTGGTACCCTTACAGCACATTGAAACAATAGTTCATTTCTCCTGAAAAGTGATTCATTTAAAAGCTAAACTGTCTAATGCATACCTACATACCTTTAGTATGTGATAGAGTAAACTAATAAAATTGTGAAAAGCAATGAACTGTTGTTTATTTTACAAAGATATGCTAAAATACTATGGAGAGATTTGTTGGTACTCCTAAAGAGATTATTCATCCTTGCATTATAGCTATTTCAAACTAAGTGTTTCACGTTAGTTAGTGTCACAGGTGTCTTCAAGCTTTCAGCCATCAGCCATTCAGCCTATTTAAAGGGTAAAGAACATGGCACTGTGTTGTTCGGTATCCTTGTGTGTACCACACTAAACATGGACTAGAGAAATCAAAGAAGAGAGCTGTCAGAGGAACTCAAAAAGAAGATTATACATAAACATGTTCAAGGTAAAGGCTATAAGACCATCTCCAAGTAGCTTCATGTTCCTGTGACCTCACCTGCCAATATTATTAAAATGTATAAGGTTCATGGGACTGCAGGCAACCTCCCAGGACGTGGACGCAAGAGGAAATCCAACCCCAGGTTGATCAGAAGGATAGTGTGGATGGTAGACAATGAGCCAAGGAAACCATCCAAAACCATTCAAGCTGAGTTCCAAGGTTAAGGTACGTCAGTTTCTGATCACATCTGTCGCATTTTTAACTATAAAGATCTCCATGGAAGAAGACCCAGGAGGGCTCTATTATTGACAGAAAAACATAAAAAAGCCAGAGTAGAATTTGCCGCAATGCATGTTGACAAGCCTCAACGTTTCTGGGAGAATGTCCTTTGGACTGATAAGACAAAACTGGAGCTTTTTGGCCAGTCACATGAGCTCTATGTTTACAGAAGGAAAACTGAAGCTTTAAAAGAAAAGAACAACAAACCTACTGTGAAACATGGAGGAGCACCTTGCATGGGGAACATTGAATCCGTGCAGGGCACAATGAAGTCCCAAGACAACCAAGGCATTCTGGAGTGAAATATACTGCCCAGTGTCAAAAATATCATCCTCAGTTGCAGGTCTTGGGTCCACCAACAGGATAATGACCCAAACATACAGCTAACAGCACTCAAGAATGGCTGAGAAAAAATATTGAACTATTCTTAAATGGCCCTCCATAAGCGCAGATCTTAATCCTATAGAACATCTATGGCAAGATCTGAAAATCGCTTTGTGGAGACACCACCCTTCAAACCAGAGACAGCTTGAGCAGTTTGCTCAGGAAGAGTAGGCCAGACTACCAGTTGCCAAATGCAGACATTTCATTGTGAAGTACAGGGACCACTTCCTGGCAGTGATTGCTGCGAAAGGTGGTGTCTGATTTGTGTTAAATATGGAATAAACAAAAAGGGATGCCATTAATCATTTGTCAGATTCAAGTTATTTCTGAAATAATGTTGTTGTTTTTTTTCGTGGAAGGATGCCAACAAATTTGTCCATGCCTGTATGTACATAACATACAATTTACTCTACCTACTCTTTTCTTTTTTCACTTTTATCATTAAATGATAAACAGTCTGCTTCACAACATCTGCATAATGCCAAAATGCCATGTATGCCAAATCAATCTTTGTGGTGCATTCCTCATGTCGCTTTCAATTTCACTTCAATGAGTAAACATGAATGAACGGAAAATCAAGGCAGCCTTTGGAGTGACATGCTCGTTTATGTTTAAATGTCTAGCATGTTAGGTTTCATTTGCATGTGTGTGGGTTACATTTCATTCATTTATTTGAGGGGTCCTCATCCAGTCCACAGTGACACAGAGACTCGAGTCCCCATCCATCCCAAATGTTTCGTCTTATATAGAAAAATAAAAAATGCTTAATCCATGGAAAAATGTCATTTGTTCCGTACTGTTCATATTTTGCACCCCCCCCCCGAGAAATGTTATTGACGGGGGCCAAACTCGACCCCTCTGCCCCCCTCAGAAAAAGGTTTAGAAACCCTAATTTCCATAAACTCAGAAGAAATGGTTAGTGCTAAAACATAACCCCTAGGCGTTTCATAGCAAAAGACAAGTCAGTTTTCTATAGAAGGCAAAACTACTGCTGTTCTAAGATATGACTCTTCATTAATGGCCATTAATGGCATATCATGAAAAAATAAAAATGTGCTCTTCTGTATGTTATTCCTACAAGGTGAACTTCATTTTATTTTAGTTAAATCCAAGTTAACTGGGGCAGATTACTACAAGTGGCTGGAAGGTGGATGGATGGTGCACTACATGACTAAAGGTTCATTCACTTACATTTGGATGCCTAATTAACATACTATGGAATTTTGAGTTTCAGCTGTGTTTTTTAAATATCAGCAACCAAAATATCTGTGCTTAAGCTACTCTGAACCAGACGGCAATGTTTAACCCTATTTTAAGGGTAAAGTAGATCTTGGTCATGCATTAAACAAGTGCAGCAACATTTGGGTGTCTGGTCATGTTCTTTGGATCCTTTCTCCACACTGATACGCTCGCAGTGCTCGGGTTTCTGGTCATGTCCTTTCGAACCTTTCTCCATACTGATACTCTAGTAGTGCTTGGGTATCTGTCATTTTCTTTGGATTCTTTATCCACACTGATACGCTAGCAGTGCTTGGGTGTCTGGTCATGTCCTTTCGAACCTTTCTCCATACTGATACTCTAGTAGTGCTTGGGTATCTGGTCATGTTCTTTGGATCCTTTCTCCACACTGATACACTAGCAGTGCTTAAGTGTCTGGTCATATTCTTTAGATCCTCTCTCCACACTGATACGCTACCAGTGCTTTGGATTCTTGCGGACAAAGAGCAACATAAACTCAACAAACCAGTGATTCAATTATGGAGATCAACAGAATTTTTCAGAATATTGTTTAATATTCTCCCATATAATGTAACATGAATAATAAAAAATCATAGAATTACAGTGCACATCCCCGATGGGATGCCATTCCATTACAGGGCATACCTTATGGGCGATTTACAGACACCGGTTTTTCTAATGTGGGAAGAAATGATAGTAAAAGAAAGCAAAGCAAAAGAACTCCTGCAAATGGCACATAGAGACACCAGCGTGGAAACTGAAGGCCCACCCCTTTGGGTGTGGGGCCACAACGCTGCTCATTGTCATAATTTTAATTGGAAAATAGTCCAAATCAGGCTTCAGAGCCACAAGTTGACCACCGAGGCATTAAAATCAGCATAATTTACCGCAGATATCACTGCCTCAGTAGGCAGTAAGTAAACTAGCAGGCTGTTCCTTTTGCTCATATTGATACCCTGGGGAAGCCAAAGGGCTAGAAAAGTCATACCGCTAGTAAAACTCTGCAGATATCTAACCAATTAACTAGCTGGAAAATGAACTAAATGAGCTGTGATAATGCACCAGACAAAGACATCTTCTGATGTTCTGAAGATTCACTTAGTGATTCAATAAGATTCACCTCATAACCTTTATACTCATCAGGACACCAAATGAAAGCAAAGGGAACAAGTTTGTGGATGCTTATTTCTGCTGAGACCTCAAAGACTATCTGAGCTTTTAACTAAAATATTTTATTTTTTTTTTTTCTTTGAGCATCTATCAAAAACACTATCCTTTGCTAGAGTTCATTGAAATGTTGTCCTTAAGAAAATAAAATAAACTGAAAGCTGCAGTATAATGTGAACAATCCAGGTTTTAAGTTAAATGCTAGTAATCAATGTTACGCAATACATGCACATACTTTTAACAGTGACTTTGTTTTCTGACAATGAAGACAATATTATTTGATACTTTAAGTCCTAAATGTTTCATGTCCATATTTCAATTTTTTGAGCTGTACGTGAGGCTGTTGATAATAATTCAATTCAATTTATTTTCACAACATTACATTGTCTCAAAGCACTTTACAGCATCCCCACCCAAAGCCCCTAGTGAGCAAGCCAGAGGCGATAATGGGAAGGAAGAACAAGAGAGAGCAGAGGAAGCCCTAACCCTAACCAGACCCAAATGAGGAGCCTATCCTCCAGGGGCAGCAGAGGAAACCCTAACCCTAACCAGACCCAAATGGGGAGCCCAACCTCCAGGGACAGCAGAGGAAGCCCTATCCCTAACCAGGCCCAAAGGGGGAGCCCATCCTCCAGGGGGCAGCAGAGGAAGCCCTATCCCTAACCAGGCCCAAAGGGGGAGCCCATCCTCCAGGGGCAGCAGAGGAAGCCCTAACCCTAACCAGACCCAAAGGGGGAGCCCAACCTCCAGGGGCAGCAGAGGAAGCCCTAACCCTAATCAGAACCAAAGGGGGAGCCCATCCTCCAGGGGCAGCAGAGGAAGCCCTAATCCTAATCAGAACCAAAGGGGGAGCCCAACCTCCAGGGGCAGCAGAGGAAGTTAAATGAGCAAGATCCATGATAATCTGTGATATGGCTGCTGCAGGCAGATGTCAACTTGCGGATATCAACAAATTGTTCACATATGAAAGGTATTTTACAGTACTAAAAGGTCACCTATGCACCCCATGCTTTATATTATACTCTGCAAATATTTCTAGAAGTGTGTGGTACACATCTTCTAAAAGTTGTAGAAATCCATGAGTGTGTCTTCTATAAGTATGTATTGTGTACTGGATCTTGGAGAAAGCCTGGGGCTCATCCTAGGCCACAAGAAAGGAGACGCCCTGCACTGCATGGCAGCCCTCACTGCAACTATAAACAAAATCCTGACAATGGAGACGGCTGAGCTGTGCATTACCTACTAGATAAAAAGCTCTAAAAAAGCACCGTGGTGAACTTTGCCTTTAAAACTGACGAGTATAAGACATGTCACTGAAATAATCACTACTGACCAGTTTTCAGCAAAAAAGCCTCAATCAGCAGTGGGGAAAAAAAAACAATTATAAGGATTTAAAGTTATAAACGGGCTATTAGAACATCATATATCAGGAATAGCCTGTGAGTATAGCAAATATGATTTTTTTTCCTAGTGGTACCTAATGAGATTAGGTGAAATCCTTTCTAACATAAAAAGGCCTGATGAGATTTAACGCAGCTTCAACGTCGTTTTGCTCGTCATGTATGGTACCATACGCAGCATGTTTTTATGCAACAGAATATCACCAGTGACACACATAGCTGATGTGTGGATAGGTATAGACAGGCCTCACTGATATCTTGAAACTTTTTAAAACTGTCATTGAGAATTTCATTGCCTCTTACCCTCAGATCTCATTAAAAATCTCTGATATCCCTCAGTACCCGATGTTCCTTTAAATTGTGGAATCGTAATGAGGTCTATAAAATGTAGCATTTGCATAAGCTTATACTTATTTTCTCATGAGCTGACAGTTTGGCCCACAAGTGGAAAGCTGACATGCACGCAAGAAACTGCATCGTTCTTTTATTCAGCTGCAGCATGATGTTATATTGATAAAACCAAATACAAGAAATCTTACTTACTTTTAATCATGTCTTTTGGTTTCATTTCTTTCACCTGCTTTCACAACTCCAATGTTTTGCACAGATTACAGTAAAGAGCACATAGATAAACATACGTAATCTACTAAAAAGGGGAATTGTTTTTAATTTTGTTTACTCTTTTTCATTTGTTTAAACTGACATAGATAGTTCTTCTCTCAAGGAGAGACACAAGAAAGAGTAAAAGCTTCTCTTTCAGAGTTAATGCATATAACAAAAAGTACATTAAAGTATCACCTCATGATTAAATGGCAGATTGACACAGTTTGTGGCATCGCACTGCCAGTGTTATGGGTTCACGTCATCCTTCTCATGCTCACATGGAATTCCTCTGAGCGCTATGCTTTCCCACACTCCCACACTCTAAAACCATGCAAGGTGAATTAGTATCTGCAAATTGCCAACAGTATGTGAGAGGGTGCAGAGGGGCTCCACTGCTTGGATAGGCTGCAGTCTCACTATGCCCTGTATTGGATAAACAGTGTGGAAGATGGATGGACATATAAAACCAAACAGTGTGTCTACAAGCCCTAGTGGCTCCACAAACAGAATCCATTTATCAATTCTGAAGCACTGAATTGGAAGTAATGGGATTTTCATTATATCCTACAGCAATATTTGCTATACTTCTAACTACTCTCATTTATTCGGATTATTTTATTAATAATTTGGAAAAATGTATTCCCACAACTAAGGAAACTTTAAAACCACATGTACAGCATGTGTGTGTCTGCATACATAATTTAATTGAAACTAATTGACAGTAACTGCTTATCTAATAGTTTATCGATATTGTATAATGAATGGATACTATAGCAGTTACAAAAATGCATAATATCATGTAAAAAATATAACAATAAATACAGAATTTACAGGAAAGCCAAGTTTGGATGCAGCAGACTGGTTAATTACAGACCATATTATAATTCTACAATATAATGATGAGCTCAAATGATAATTGGCCCTTTTCTTAGAACGGGCATCAAACTTTCATTAAGAACATAAAGGTTATAAATATGCTATTAATTTTAGCCTTATTAATCAGTTTCATGGCCAATGATCTTATTTCTGTGCAAGCTAATCATTTGGAAAATAAGAATGATCACAGCCATTTGTTTTGTTACTGAGCATCCTTCATACTTCTGCAGATATTTTTGTCCCATCAAGCTTGAAATGAAGATGGGAGGAAGAATTTTGGGCAAAGGGTTATAAACGACAAGATAGATACCAATATCTTTCATCGAGCTTGTATGTTATACGGTATTTGTGGACTCACTAGAGACAGTTGTAGCATTCAAAAATGGTCCATAGGGACTTGGCCAAAACACAGATTGACCTAATTTCCTAAGTGTTAATAGGCCACGCTATAAGAAGTTTGGAAATACTGAGACTGTGATTTGAAGATGTTCTGAAAAAAGAAGTTATTTAATTAACCTATTTCTATTTCTTTTTCTCTGTGGCTTTGAAGACAAATGATACTCTTAATACGACTGCATAAATATTAATTTAAGCAGTTAATCCAAGATTTGACCAACAACAGAAATGAGGGCAGTTAAAGAAGAATCACAGTGAATTATAGGGTTCAACATTTAAACGAATATAGTTCCTGCTCTGGGTTATGTTTCCTGGCTTCTTGTTGAAACATTAAAAAAATCACCTCTGAAGGGATATGAATAATTAGACAAGTATTATTTAAAATAATATTTTGGACAAAATAACAATGAGGATAATAATAATAATAATTATTATAATCTTTATTATTATTATTGTTATTATTATTAACGTTGTTGTTGTTGTTTTGTTGTGGTCTTGTCCATTTTTTGCAAAACGGTCAGTGCAATATTAAAATATTTAAATATAATATAAATACAGACATCATATGGAAGGAAGGCTATTGAAATTGACGCAGGCAACACCACAGATGTGCATTGTCTGAAAATGTGACTAATCAATCCTAAAAAAAGCACAGAAACACTAATTTTACCCACTATAAGATTCCACTCATTACAAAATGCCTCAGATCTATTTCACAACCTATGAGCCTTTTTTCTTATAAATGTGTGTGTGTGTGTTCTGTTCTTTGAAATGTAAAACATATGCAGAGATCAGTGCTTTAAATTTAATATACCTGTGGGACTTTCTACTACATAACCAGTGGCAGTTTAAACCGTGTGATGATCTGTCCTAAAGAGTAAGTCTGTAGTTTTGATGTACTGGCACCTCTTCCCGCCTTGCCCTCTGAAACACGCTAAGCTCCAAGTTACTCAGTGATGTGCAATTTATTACCACTGCTGATAGATCCACATTCATCAGATTCAAGATGCACCTTCTACTGAATCTCATCATGTGTCCCTTAACAACACAATTAAGCTTGATGCACATTATTCAGCGCAAAAATGTTTAACAACATCACAGACATACCATCCAGCTGGATTGCAATTTTTGTGCTGTGTGACTCTCAAGCTGAATAGTAGTCAGCTTGCAAAAAAAGTGTACCTACAGTAGTTGATGCATATTTTCTGTTTTCTCTATTATACCGAGATAGCTGTAGACTAAAATAAAGATCCAATTAAATAATAAAAACATATTATTGTAGTATACATCCCACAATATATGACATGTATTATCCATAAAAATATATTTTCTTTGTTCATTGAACCAGAAAATCATGACTATTTCAGAGTAATATATAACATCAGTCTACTAAAAATTAACTTGCTTAAAAGAAACGGATTACGCATTTTTTCTGTTATTTGTAACCACTAAATCCAGTTTAGAAGTTCAATGGCTATTCTCATGGCGTCTACACTTGTGTTCCTGGCATTTTGTCTAAGCATCACTCTTAAAAGATCAGGGCCATGGCCAAAATATTCATGAAACCCCAGTTATTAGTTATAATACAGTACACTGTGAAAACTTCCCCTCACAAATAATTTCAGATACATTTTAAATGACCGATCTGTGTGATAAGATGGATGTCTAATGAAATCAATTATCATATTTCCTGCTGGACATCCATAACATTTCCCAGAATGATTAAATTATTTTAGGATATTATTGTTTGCTTATTAAATCAACCTACATATCAAATCATTAAAGACCAGAGTGTTATGATAAGATCTGTATAGTTGTTGAGAACCAAAGAGCTATGACATTTTATGACACCACCCTCTACAAACAACTTATATAACTTAACAACAATAATGACATCATCATCATTATTATTATCGCACCACTTAATCTTCACAGTCCACTTCATAGCACAACAGACATTTTGTCTTGTAAATGTGTTTACGCTCAGTCATTGATTTCACTCATCTTCCACACACCCTTTCAAAACAGTTAACACATCCCACTGAAAAGCACAGACTTCATTGGGTAACTGTACGCATATGTATCATAAAGAAAACAGATGATAGACAGTATTGTCATAAAAACAAATACCAGCATGCAAATACCCGTGTGAGACTGCATGCTCACAATTATTAATTTGGTAATTGGTACTCAACCACCCATAAAGTACATAAAATGGCATTACCTGTTATCTAATGTAAGGAGACAAGGAGGAAATATCATTGTTCAGAGAGTGATAGCCACAGTGCCAGGTCAGAGGTTTGCTAACATCACCTTGTGAGTGGCTATCTCCAGTAATGATGTCCTTTTCCAAATATCAAGCACTGGCCCTTATGCCACAGAGCACCCTGCAGATTTCCTGATGCACTCTATGGAAATATTAGCTTTACCAGAAGAAAGGGGGCATTTCGGCCTTGGCATGTCTCTGTTTGTCATTATTTGGAACAATGTCACCTTCCACTACTCTCAGCATGTTAAGGAATTGCTTTCAGATGTAAAGTGTATTATCACCTGCACCGTATGCAAATGTCAGTCTTGGAAGCAGTAAATGGCAGTCCATATAAAGAGAACAGTATCAGGAGGGATATGCCATGTAAGGAGGGATTATCTCCATCTAGTGTGATGTTGATAAGAACATGTGGCCTAATCGTCAGCACCAAATGGAATAAATTACAAATTCAGTTGGCATTTGTTCAAGAGTATGGAGGGGGAAAAAAACAGATTTCTGAGTTTTTGGCATGGCAGTCTTTGCTTTTCTGTGTTTTGATGGGATTGGATATGCAGTATACAAGCTATGCTTTGAAATGCATGCCAAATGCAACTTGTCAAGGTGTGCAGTTCCTGGATGGTTTCAGAAATGGGAACAGAGAGACCGGCGCACAAGATAAAATATCTAAATAGTTCCATACAATTCTGTAAAAATTTTTCGAGTATTGTATAAAAAGGGCTTTTCAAGGTGCAAGTTGCAAAAAGCACAAGTGCAGCCAGGTTGTTTATGTCTGGTGTGTAGAGAATCAACACATAACAAAAGGATATAGCACTACTGAAGGCTAAATGTGTTCAAATTGAAGTATGTTGTTTGAATTTTACTGGGTATAGTTTAGTTACAGATTGAAATAATTTGGTTTATAAGTTGCACTGTTTGATAGTAAAGCGTGTTGGTGTTTGTAGTGCATATTTAATCTATTTTTATGTTTAGTGAGTCTTAGAGCTTTTTCAAGAAAGAAAAATAAATATTTGACACACATTGCGCAAACGTTGAAGCGACATTGCTTAGTGGGAACAAAGGGAAGGGTGAAAGCAGATGACATTTGATCATTTTTGTCAGGTCAGGTCAGGTTGGGGAGTATGCGCTGATGCAGCACGCTGCCGCACCCACCACATTGGGAAACTCCTCGGGATCCTGGCTGGTGACCCCCCCAGGCAGACACACACAGTGCAGTCCCACCCTCCGGAAATGTGCATCCATCTGCAGCAGCCTAATGTTATATGGGTGTCCCCTCAGCCTGGTCCAGCCCTACGGGTCCTCAGCAACTAGAATCTTGCAGGCAGGGTTACCCTCAGGGAAACACGCCACATAGCCATAGTGCCACAACTGATGTTCCCTCACAATGTGGGTAATGTGCCTCATTCAGGACTTGTCTAGCACATGCTCGTTTGACACAAAGTCAAACCCAAGGATTCTCTTAAGAGACACAGTACCGAAGGAGTCCTGTCTTCATGTAAGCTCTCTGGATAGTGTCCATGTCTCACGGCCATGCAGCAAGACAAGGAGCACCAGAAGTCTTGTACCTTCAATTTCTTACAAAGATATTAGGATCGCCACACACCCCTTTCCAGCGACCTCCTGACCACCCATGTTCTCCCAATCCGTCTACTGACTTCATAGGAAGAGTCACTAAAGGCAATAAAGGAAGGAAACAGCAGCTATAGAAAATACTGGGTCTTTTGAACACGGTAACTCTAAAAATATTTTATGGATCTTTTTGCTACCATATTGTACTGGTGAACTTCCGGAACTGATCAAATCGCTCTAAAACTCAGGAAGCACCACATAGTGACAGCATATGTAAAAGCAGCTCAGACACTTCAAATTGTAAGCATGATAAATCAAAAATTATTTGTCCAAGCTTTTTCAAACTTTGCAGGCACATTGGATGGGTAGAACTGTTCAAATTCTGAGAAAAACAGAACCAAAACTGAAGCAACGACACTAGTGACAGCAAAAAGAGGGGTGACTTAAGTAGAGGCTTATCCTTGAGAAAAGGGTGATATTACCATTTCCATACGTATGCCAATATGTGTGTATTTCTCTGTGTGTGTGTGTGTGTGTGTGTGTTTGAGATAGACAGAGAGAGTGATACTAAGTGATAGTGATTAGCCATGTTTAATCATTCAGATTGCGATTTCATCCATCTGGGAAAATAAAGTCACTTGTTCGCCAATATTCCTTGTTGTTTATGGGCAAAGAAATTGTATACTCTAAGAGAAAGGGACAAGTTGCTCAGTCATTTTATTGTACAAAAGGAACACATGGTAACACTTCACTTTATACTATTATGGTCTTAATTAGTTGCAAACCAACTCTCAATGTACAAATTAAGCACAAACCAAGTCTTATTCAAAAGCAATTTACTGATTATATATTATATCAAGTCATTGAACTCAGTGTTAACATACAATTTAGTAACCATCACTTTATAGTGCACATAATCATTATATACCTACTAGATATTGGTAAGTATGATTCGAATGGATCAATAAGTAGGTTTGCTTAAGTAAAAAAGAGACATGGGAATGCACCACCACTTATCTATTAGTAATATTAATTAATGTCTATATATATATATCGATCTCATGTATCTTCATTATTAATAAATGGTCACAAATAATTTATTTTAAGTCGTCACTATATTTCTTACTGTCTTTTAATTATATAAACTTTTGTGAACTACTGAAGGAATAAATAATGAATAACACAAAACATGAAATACTGAGTTCATCATTATCGTAACAAATCTTTTATCTGAAGTAGTTACTATATTTCTTCATGATTTGTGTTTGAGTAGTAACTGTGCTACTACCAAGTTACTAAGATGCTGTATTGTAATGTGCTACTGAACATATGAGTGTACTCATTAAATTAGGTATTTTGGAATTACAGTTTGCACCCATTCCATATATAGCAGAAAATAAAATTATGTGGCCGTTTTTCAAGCAATATCAGATGGGATTTGTCTCCAAGTTTCAGGTCACACAAACATCTTCACAGGGTACAGTATTTTGTGAGCATGTTCAACTGAAGCATGATTTAGTATAGTGTCAGCAGTTTTCCTGTAGCCTTACTGATTATTTCTCAAAATATTTGGTCATAGCGTAAAAGAGACATAACTAAAATACAGAAATACATAAAAAATATAAGTAATATAAATTAAATTTTCAGACATGGGCATTGAAACATACACAAAGGAATATGAATAGCCACCTAACTGATGGGAAAAGATTAGGCAAATTGAGGAATGTGACCAAGTGGAATGTGAAATAAAAAACTAAGTGTGCTTTCAGACGTACATATCACAAGGAATCACAGAATTCACATAAAAACACATTTAACGTACACATTTCCAGGTCATCCAGTACTTCTACTTATTATTAATTATTAATTTTATTATTGTTATTCTTGTTGCTATTTGGCTTTCATGATTAAATTTTTTTGTAGTAGGAGGCCCAAAACTAATTTATTTTGTAACATGATTTATACCATGCAGTGCATAAATTAATATTCTGTCATGACTAATTTAGTAAAAGCCTCTCACAAAGGGATGGATAACACTTAATCTACATATAAAGAGCAGGGGCTGATGCAGCAGGTAACGGTACAATCTGCAGATAAAAAGGATGATAGTAATAATAATAATGGATATGCAGTGACGATTTCCTAGGACAGGGGCCTGTATCACGAAGTAGGATTTGTTGCTTAGCCTGATAACTTGTCAGATTTAAGTATGTCTGGACTAAGTGAATAAAGATAAATTCCATTTAAAGTGGGACACATTGAATCCGGCTAAGCAAGAGATCCTGTTTTGTGATACAGACCCCAGGTTTGCAATGAAACACTGCATGCAAAAAAAAAGATTGAACCTTAACTCATTGTATACAGACAAATTCCAACACACTGGGGATGTGTTGTATTTTCCTAATATTAAGCTTTACCTATCTAGTTAAAAATTCTGTTATAATATACTGGATATTTACACGCACTCAGACTAAATGTCATAAACACTGTTTATTTGATTATGCTAAAACAGATACATTTTGCACACTTTTTACAGCATCAGAACCTAAAAGAATGAAGGAAATATGAAATTCTTTCCGACAACAAAGTACAATGACCAAAAAGGTACCTTCATGCATATCTTTCTTTTTTCCATTACGGAAACCCCACAAGGCTCAGCAGTCAAACTTAAGAAGCAATTAGTTTTAATGCTTAGTTCATTGTCTAGATTAAATCAGATTGCTTGTTCATAATGACAGATATCAATACAGATGAGTCTGTCAAGAGCTGCCATAGGACTGTAATTAGGGGTTTACTTTAACAGTACTGCAATTAAATATACTGCTGAAATTTAAAACTGTAACCCGTAGGCATTTAATTTAGGAATATTAGCCAAGTATTTGGCCGATGTAAAAGCCCATTGGCAATTTAATGCAGGAGGCCATACAAAGCCAGGGATTAAATTAATCTTTTCTTCCCTCTGACCAAAACTCTATGCTGGAAGGGACAAGAGGCCGTTAACTGATTGTGAAGAGAAGCACCCTCCCCCATCCCCGCATGCTCTTAGTAATGTGTCTGGTGCTGCTGTTTGGCTGCAGTACAGGAGAGGGATCGTCCGCCTCTCTCTGCTGGTGTTTGTAGACTGAATGTGGATTTTTGTCTGTGTCTGCACTATGGCTTACGATTGAGAGGACACACTATTTCTTTTGAACTTATATTGTACACATTTTAATTGAAAGAATGATTCTTTTTAATCAACCAGTTGTTTAGTCACATGGTTCCCAAACTTTTTTTCTGGGGACCCACTTTTTAAAAATGACAGACCATCAGGACCCAATTTACAATAGGCCTTAGAAATCAATAGAAGGACAGATATGTGCACAATGGGCAATTCACTGCCATTTTCGCATCATTTTGTATTATCTGGAATTGGTAAGCCAGTCATTTCAAAGCGATATGGTAGCCCCTTGTATCTGTGGCTTCAGTTACCACGCTTTAGTTTATCTGCAGTTTACCTTCATCTAAAAAAAAAAAAAATGAATAAAACTTAAATTGTGGAATAGTATGTTTTTTTTCATTGTACCTTTGTCCTTTGAGGAGTATAAAAAGTATGATTTTCATTGGTCTGTCATCCTTTGATACATTTTTTTGCATTGCTTCTTGTCTCTTGAGAATTAGGGAAAAACTTCTTTTGGTTTGTTCACTTGAGAGAATACAGTTGTGCAGTGCTGTACAATAATATACAGTGTAATATATTATTATTGTATTAATCTTGATAATGTCTCACTTTGCGTAATTTATCAATGAAATATTAATATTACCATATGTATGTACACAAAAATCAGGTATACATGAAACCCACAAATGGTTGGCCGTTATCCACAGATTTTGCTATTCATGATCTTAGAACTTATCACCTGCAGACATGGGGGATAATATGTATGTTTGATGAAGCACAACTTCCTTTCATGTATGTGCTATTGACGTCCATCTATTTTCTGTAACCATTTATTCTATTCGGTGGGGAGGGGGGGGCAGAGACTATAACCACTATGGGTTATAGGGTTAACTCCATTTAACCAATAAATTTTTTTGGACTCGGGAGAAAACAGAGTATTTGGAGATAACCCTACAACAGCATGAGGAGAAGTTGCCAACTCCACACATGGAGCCATGGCTGAGACTCAAACCCAAGTCCCAGGGCATGCAAGACAACAGTGATAATCACCACGTCACCATGCCACCCATGCTGTTAGTGATAATCATCTCACCATCCGTGTTGTTAGTGATAATCATTGCCCCATCGTGCCACCTCATGTTGTTAGTGATAATCACCGCACCACCATGCCTCCCCATGCTGTTAGTGAAAATCACCGTGCCACCATGCTGCCCCGTGCTGTTAGTGATAATCACCGCACCACCATGCCACCCTGTGCTGTTAGTGATAATCACCGTGTCACCATGCCACCCCATGCTGTTAGTGAAAATCACCATGCCGCCATGCTGTTTCCGTGCTGTTAGTGATAATCACCGCATCACCATGCCGCTCCATGCTGTTAGTGATAATCACCCTGCTGCCCGTGTTCTTAGTGATAATCACCACGCCACCATGCTGCTAGTGATAATCACTGCATCACCACGCCGCCTTGTGTTGTTAGTGATAATCACTGCGGCTCCATGTCACCTCGTGCTGTTAGTGGTAATCACCGTGCCACCATGCTGCCTCGTGTTGTTAGTGATAATCACTGCACCACCATGCCACCTTGTGTTGTTAGTGATAATCACCGTGTCACCAGCATATGCCGCCCCATATCGTTAGTGATAACACAGGTCTACAAAATATTTTTTTTTCAGTTGCCAAAAACCACCTAACTAATTTTTTCAGATGTCAAAAAAAATACATTTTGTGGGTGCTGAATTACTTTTTGCTGAATTCTACATAATGGACATCCATGAAAATAATGCATTCCCCCAATGCGACTTGTGTGTGGTAACAACAATGCAATAGCTTTTAGTCTGTCTTTTGACTCTTTAACTGTGTCTTAGGTAATGAAATGAATGATGAAGCGTTGAAGGAGTGTCTGAAAATAAAATTAGAGTTAAGTTCACATGTGCTTGTTTCCATGTTTATTTGTTGCTGTTGTTTCTGTGCTGGTGAATATTTGCCCAGATCAAATCTGCCAAGTCCTTCCAAAAAGGAAGGGAATCATAGGAACACCTGTCTGGTATTTAGCCAGGAATGTTTGAAATGCTCATGGTAGGGCCATGAAAAAATGCAATCAAAAGTAGATGTCCCTGGGTTTTTCACCTATTTTGACTTCTCCAAGTCCACATATTTCACAATAGAGGGCCAGACATCCGATGGTCATTCGACAGCTGGCAAATTTTCAAGCCACCGATGGCCACAGAAAGGTAGAGGGAATCTTGAGGATGATGTTGCATCTGCGAAGTCCTCTCTTCTGGCTGGTGCAGAGTGGAAAAGAAAATGTAGTGCTTTGAGCACTTTCTCCACCATCCACACTTCAAAACCAGTCTTGAATGAGTTGTGAAAGTTATGTAGGCCATAACTTCCTACAATTACTAACTGTGTCCCAGCAAATTTCTCAGCACAGTGTGAATGTCATTATTGGACGTATAGGAGTGATGACTGTTTGCAAAGTCCATACTGTAGCACTTCTGCTTTCAGTGTGTCTGTTGAGGAGAATGTACTGAAGGCATTGCTTGTCATGGAATCCGGATACTCTACGAAAGTGGATGTAGGCCGATCTATAGAGGTTGTACTTTCAGGACTGGCAAACAACTGAATGGGTACAGTTTTTGTCCGACTTTTGACAAAACACTTGTGCTTCTCACCCCTCATATGTGAGTCGGTGGCTTTAAAGCCCATTTTTGCCAGTTTGATTACTTTTTTTACAAAGGTCGCGTCACACTTCGTAGACATCAGTCGTCTTTTTCATCCAGTCACAGTAATATTTTTTTGAAGCATTGACATTAATAACAATTAATAACAAATTAATATTGTATTATTTAACTGAATCATACATAACTTTTTCCTGTCACTGTTAGATATTTTACTTACTAGTTGTAACTAAAATAAAAATATTCTTGCAATTCTGAATGCTTTTCAAATGTGTTGCGTTAATTAATAAATTAACTATTAAATATCTCAGAATATCTGGCAAAACCAAAATCATATTCTTAATCAGCACCATAAGTTTAATATAAAACCTTTCAGACATCGTTCCCGCTCATCAGTAAAACAAACATACACATAAATAACTTATAAATGTGACAAAATCAGTGGGGTTTTACACCATTTCAACTGGGGTGGGGGGTAGACTTGGGCCAGTTGCTCTTTGATGGAGGCCAGATGCATTTAACCTTAATGTCTTCCAAGTATTACTTACTGTACACTAGATTGCCAACATTGAGAAGCAAAGGAAAAATCTGAAAACCAATAAGTTACTTATGCAGAGCTGTGCAGTTAAATTTGACAGTTTTTACAGATATGTAACTCATGCTGATTTCTTGTTTGGACTTTTTGTTTCCATGGGTTTCATATTGTTTTTTTCTGTTCTTAACTTCGTTTTCATACACTGAAGCAACTTCACCATACTAATAATAATAACAAAATGGACAATAATAGGTATCGGACGATTTATTAATCAGTTCAATGCATAATTATGAGAGGGCAATACACCAATCAGCCATAACATTAAAACCACCTGACTAATATTGTGTAGGTCCCTTTGTGTCACCAAAACAGCTCTGACCCATTGAGTCATGGACTAAACAGGACTTCTGAAGGTGTCCTGTGGCATGTGGCACCAACACGTTAGCAGCAGATCCTTTACTGTAAGTCTTGTAAGTTACAGGGTGGGACCTCCATGGATCGGACTTGTCTGTCCAGCACATCCCACAGATGCTCAACCCAATTGGGATCTGAGGAATTTGGTGGACAAGTCAACACCATTAGATATTTTTTATTTTCCTCAAACCACTCCTGAACATTTTTTGCAGTGTGACAGGGTGTATTATCCTGCTGGAAAAGGCCACTGCGTTTAGGGAATACTGCTGCCATGAAGGGGTATGTCTGCAACCATGTGTAGGTAGGTGGTACGTGTCAAAGTAACATCCATATCATGCCAGAACCTAAGGTTTCCCAGCACAAATTTGCCCAGAGCATCATACAGCCTCCGCAAGCTTGCCTTCTTCCCCTTAGTGCATCCTGGTGCTGCCTCTTCCCCAGATAAATGACACATACATGCTCAGCTATCTACAGTACATGATGTGACAAAAAACGTGACACATCGCTACACAGCTCCATACTCAGCAAGCTGCAATGCACTGTATGTGTCTGACACCTTTCTATCATACCCAGCATTAACTTTTTCAGCAATTTGTACTACAGTAGCTCTCCTGTGGGATCAAACCAAACGGACTAGCTTTCGCTTCCCACTCACATCAGTGAGCCTTGGGCGCCCATGACCCCATCGCTGGTTCACCGCTTTGCCTTCCTTGGATCACTTTTGGTAGGTACTGACCACTGCATACCGGGAACAGCCCACAAGACCTGCCATTTAGGAGATGCTCTGACCCAGTCATCTAGTCATCACTATTTGGCCCTTGTCAGATTTGCTGAGATACTTACGCGTATACATTCACTGATACATCCATTAGATGTTTTTTTTCCCCCAAAATAGCCACTTTCAGAATTTGCACGGGTTACGTTTTGTCTTCTTATGTGTAAACCAGCTTGAAGTGGGTCATACTTTGTAAGCAGGTCTCTTTTTCTGGCCTTGCAGTCAACCCCCAGTCCTCAGTCAAACCCGAACTAAAGCTTCTTCTCCCCCTCCGCCCCCCCCACATGTTTCCGCACTGTTTCCTCTTGCCTTGTTTTCTTGGATTCACATGCCCTGACCTTGTTTAACTGTCTTTATTTTTTTACATTTTTTAAAAAAATATTTTATTTTTTTGCTCTTGTTGGTCTCCCTGTCAGAGCAAAATAATATCCTTGTTAAACAATAAACAATAAGCTAAAACAGACACTTTCACCATGATCTTTTAAAAAAAAAAAAAATCTTTTTTTTCTTCAATAATCCTGGCCCAACAGGTTCAAATAAATGTTGCACTTATAGTGACATAACAATAAATACGTAATAGCATATGATATAAAATATTATTGGCATTCGGTACACCATCTATTTACTTAGAAAGCAATTACATAACCTTTCGGGATATTTCGTTTAACTTTATGAAAAATCGAATGGAAACATTCCATAGCAATTGGAAATACCTGAAATTCTGCAATTAGCTGCCATCAGCTGTGTAGCTGTGGAGAATCTATTCGACACTCACACCATTTTACATTTATTAAGTAATGACTACATGTTGGTGCATTCTGATGCATACAGATTTTTTGAATGTTACCAAAATTATATCCTGCCAATCACTGCTATCCATGGTTTTCAACAAAATGATTTTTTAGTTTTGTTTTATTTTTTTGTTTGTTTTGTTTTATTTTATATGAAGAATTTTCCACATAAGTTTAGTAATGTGTAGGACGCGGTCTGGTTGAGAGCCAATAATTTCTATGCTACTGATCAAAATTTTACATAATTTTTGGCCAAAACAGCCATGTATCCTGGGGTCAGAAAGACACATGCCATTGGGAACATTTTGAGTCGGCTATACTGAATTCTGTTATACCAAAGAATATCTGGTGAAACATTTTCCTTGTGTTTTTTTGTTTTCATTTAAATGAGTTTGTTATTCCATCTGTGAATACATATTTTTGGTTATGATGAGCATGAAGCCTAGTGCAAGGTGTCAGGTATACACAACGACTCAGAAAAGGGAAATTCCCATATGTTTGTGGACTTTAGATGGAAACCTGATCAATTCTGCGTGATGAGAGACAAAATCAGGGAAACACCATATGAGAAAAGACTGCAACTAAATTACATATAAAGGCTAAAGTGAGTAATATTAGGTTGAATGCCAGTAAAGAGATGACAGTACTTGAATGCACAAGCTTAAGACAGCAAATAAATTCCAAATAGCTAGGGCGTAAATTGCTGGTGCATTGGTCAAAGACACGTTGGAATTATTTAATGCATCATGGGGAACAGTCTCAAAAATGACAGTATATACCCAACACAGACAAGCTGCATGGGCAAAAGTGCCAATGAGTCAGAGTCACCAAGGTGAACACTTAGGATAATTGCCAAGCACTACAACAGTATAGCCTTAAAATTACCACAGAAATCAATCACCACCTTTGTGACCAAGTGTCAACAAAAATTGTACATCCTGAGTTTCACAGCTAGAAATTATGGTAGCTGCAATCCACTTACATCTAGGGCACAAGATGCAAACACGACCCAATACATCGCATAAAGCCCAATGTAACTAAAAAAAACAATTAAAAAACAATAAATAATGCACCCTGATGAGTTATCTGTCACGATATTCATACACCCAAACAGATTCAAGTTTGGAGAATACCAAAGGATGCTTTCAACTCATCAGTGTCTGCTGCCAACTGTTAAACACGGTGAGCGATCTGTAATGGCCAGTCATCTCATGGGAATCATTAGGCTCAATGATCGCTCTGCATGGTCGTTTAACAGCCATAGAATATGAGGCCATTTTATGGGAGCAGCTGCAAGTAGTGTTCCCCTATACACACTGCTAAACAAATTTAAGGATGACATCATGAGCAAATTCCTTTTATGGTCCATGAAAAGATCTAAACAACACTGAACCTTTATGGGAAGTTTTCTGAAGCACAGAGTGTAAAGTTGATTTATAACCTTTTCATCCTTCAAAGAATTGAAGAGCATTTTCAAACCTTACTCTACGGGGTATGTTTTCAAGAAATTTCCGTGGACTTTGTGAATTTTGGAAATTCATCATTGGATTTCAGAAAGTTGATCATTGGATTACACCAGACCTGTTTTTGTTGCCAATACTGTAACATATGATGAGGTAGCCTGATTTTAGGTCATTGGTAGTCTAATAATAAAAGAACAATAAATGGACTAAGTGAGTTTTGGAAATATTGCTCTTCAACTGGCTTTTCTTCTGTAGAAATGGTCTGTCATCCCATTGCACTCACTACAAAATACATCTGACAGCATTTATAGAAGAAATTAAGCTGTAAGCTGTTCTGAAGGCAGAGAACAGTAGTTTTCAGTTTCTGGTCCTCGATATTGTCAGACGTTTCCT
>JAODKF010000040.1:23813962-23850951 GCA_026779585.1 Mormyrus proboscirostris | reverse complement strand
ATATACATACATACAGTATATATATATATATATATGTACCCGGCTTATTCTGTGGGAGGTACTACTGAAATATCGGGTCCCAGGGCTACCACTGCGGGCTATTCAGACCTTGTATGAATGTAATCAGACTCGCGTCTGAATCCTTCGGAGTGGGTGTTGGCATGAAGGCAAAGGTGCACTTTCCACTAGTGTTTGTGATTTTCAAGGATAGTATAACAAATATGAAAGGCTACAGGCGACATACACACTATATTCAGATGTGGTTCTGCGTCTGACCTCATCTAACCAAGAACTCCTGCATATAACTGAGTGGTTCAATGCAAATGTGATGCAGAGGAGATTTGAATAAGCACCTCCAAATCAGCGACCATGGTGCTCTATTTGGAAAAAACAGACGGCTCTTTTCAGATGATGGAGATGTGCATGCTCACTTGGAATCCTCTATATGAACGATGTTGAGAGGGAACAGCCTTAAGGACACTGAGAAGGTCTGCATAGGAGAAGCTGGAGCTAATTCACGAGACGACACTTAAGGTTTATCTGTCAGTCCTGATTCGCATCTAAGGTCAGGAGCCATGGGTAACTGCCAGAAAAAGAAGGTCAGAAGTACAGGTGTCTGAACTGAGATCCAAAACTGAGCCCCTGCTCCCTTAGATCAGGAAGAGCTCGCTGAAGTGGTGCGGTCATCTTATAAGGATGCCAGCTGGGTGTCTCCCAAGGAAGCCGTTTCAGGCGCGTCCCACTGGGCAGAGGCCCGAGGGCAAACTGAGGAAACGCTGGAGGGAATACATCTCCCAGGTGGCCAATGAGCATCTGGGGATCCCCATAAGGAACAAAGACCTCAGCCTTGGTGTGAGAGGTCTCATCTGACTTGCTAAGCTGCCTGCCACTGCAACACTCATCAGGAAATAACATGAGGCACAGGAGATAAAAAACAGAGCATTAAAAGAGGGGGTAGTTTACTGCAAAAGGCAAAGTCACCTGCAGTTTATCTCTGCCATAAAATGGATTTTTTTATCCCATCACACAAAAAGATTTTTTAATATTTAAGGAGTGTTGGAAATAGTGTATGATGCTTGAAATCTAAGAAGGTTCAGTGTTTTTATGTAGCACATGTTCTTGCTGGGGAAGGTGGGATTGCCAAACAGCTTTTCAGTTTTCACAGAATTTGTGGAAAGGAATGTGCATTTCTTCTTTTTTTTCCTAATGCTGTCAATGTTTCATAAAAAAGAATGAGTGATATCACAGAGAAATGGGAAGCAGCCCTCAACAGGATGACATGGTACAGATATAAATAAGTCACTTTACACTGGCATCAACGAGTTTGATCATGAAACCACCCCACCCGCCTTCAGCACCCCTCGCATCTCACTGCAAGTGTGACTTGGAACAACTTCAGTTGTCGAAATCCGGGAAATGTGATGCTGACATAAAGCATTAACACTTATCAGATCACAGCAAGTACTTTGAAAATGCTGCTGCTTTGCTGTCTCTTTTAACTAAAATCATTAGTTCCTCAAGAGTCAGCAGATGGTTGGGCAGAAGAAAATTACCGGCAGACAGTAGTAGTTTTGCAATAATGTGACTTTAGCAACATTAACAGAAAAAAATGAGCTGTGCAAATATAACTTTGAAGTTCCTGTGACTCTGGATAAATCAGTATCAATATGTTTAATATTTGAATATGGTCAATCAAAACAATACACAGATACTTAGGTTTAAGCTTTAATATCATTTTATTTCTATATTCATTCATTCATTTTCCCTACCAACTTGCTCCTGTGCAGAGTTGCAAGGGTCCACAGTCCATCCCGGAATAGCCACAAGGCAGAGAATAACCGAGGATGGGGTGATAACTCATTGCAGGCATCTGTTTATTTATTTGCTTGTTTATTTGCTTGTTCAATCATTTGCTTATTTTTCTAACTATTTACTTATTTATTTGAAATGAACGGGAGTATAAAAGAGACAAGCAGCAAAACTGACATGCGAGTTTTCAAATCAGCAGGAGGTTCTTAACATGGATAGATTGCAACAGTATAGAGAAGAAGTGCTTGCAGGACACAAAAATATGAAGCAGCACTTCTGGCAACAAAGACCATACATCAAGTGTCACAAAGCTGAGATTTATGGCAGAGAAAATCGATTATATCTAAGGCCAATGATCAAAGATGCAGAACCTGGTGTAGGAAGCAAAGAACTTGGACCCCTAAGCAACAGAAAAAGATATATGGTGTGATGAGCCATCTTTCACTCTTTTTCATTCTTTCACTCTTTTTCATTCTTTCACTCTGTTCCTGAATGGGTTTATGTTTAGAGAAAGTCTGAATTGTCTAAACATAAGAAAATGCCTTAACTGCTTCAGTATTGCCTACTAAGGACTATTCCAGGACGCATTTTGGGGGAAATTATATTAGACTAACATGTAAATGAACCTGCAGTGTCGACTCTCATCAACCTCATGAACCAAAGTTTTGATATACTGTACTGTGACTTTGGCACATTTAGAGAGGTGTGTAAATTCCAGGGGCGTCAAAAATTGTGTCCACCCCAATACCGCCCCACTACCATCCCAGTTACATAATCAAAATTATGTAAATCATAAATAAATACATAATCAACAGTGCGTTTTTTTTTTATCCTTCATCAATCTGCCTATTACCAAGGCCAATTCGCTGCACACTCGGAGAGCAAGGATGAAACCTAGCAGAAATTGCAGTCATGTATCAGACAAAATTATTTGATCATATGGATCAATTCTTTTTTAGTTAAGTGGTGCTTTGTTATGAAACTGTACTCTTAATGATGTTAGTCTTATTGTCAATGGGAAATAACACCAACAACAGCGATAAGAGACAGCTAAGAGAGGCTCAGACCAACCTTACGAAAGAATCTTACGGAAGATATACTTAACGAAGAACAATTCCAGAAGCACTTTGGAGCGTTAAGAGACAAGTTAAGGTAGAACTTACTAACGATGTAGCATTAAGATGGTTTTGGGAAACCGCACCTTGTTCCCATACACATTCCAGAATGGTTTCATGAACATCAAGATGAAGTAAAACAGTTTCCAAAGCCTCCACCAATCACCAGATTGAAACTTACTTGATCATTTTTAGGAGGTAAATGTGTTCAGAGTGCCAAGAAGATATCAAGGCTTTTCCTGCACTATGCATAGTTCAGGATTTTGTAACACTATTTTAAAAATGATTGCAGCTTTTCTCAAGGCAAAGGGTGGCAATATGTGTTATCGGATCCTCAATATTAATGTTAATACTGTTAAGTGGGTTTATTTTTCCTTTTGTAAAACAATCCACAGGATTATGTACATGTACATAATATAACCTTATTACTTAGAAAAAATGGAACAACAACCTTGTGAAACCTTGTGCTGAGAACCAGATGTTATGGACAAGCAATAGACATTAACAAGCCAAAACAAATTCATCAATAGCCTGATTCCTAAGTTATTTCCGATCATTCTTTGTAAAGGTGAGCCCAATGGCATTTATGATACAGGGACGTGCACAACTGCTGAAAGGAAATGGCATAATTATGAGAGGATGGTAAAAAAGTATGTAACGTATTCTGCCAATTGAGATAGGGGCAATGTTTCATTCTTCATCATCCGAATATCTTTCCTTCCTCCTGATCGTACCTATTTTTTTTTCTCATGAATTGTCATATATTAAAAGCCACTGATTTTACTAAGTGAAATAAAAAAAGTTGATATCCTTTCACATCTACAATGTGTCCACTTAATCAGGTACCAGAAATTCAAAGGACTACGAATAGTGAGAATAAAAGTATAATTTATTAAAAATTTCAACCTGTTCCTCTTTGTTATTGAGTCAGTGTAAAGATGATTGATGACCATTATTCCAGACAAGAACCTAAAAGAATTTTTACAGTGACAGGACACCATTCAACCCATCTTTCTTGCTTAATAAAATAATAATCGTCACAAATTGTCGCAAAATTTTATTTTACTGTAAAACTATTCCTGTACGACACTCCTAGGAAGCAGGCCCAAGATAATGTTCTCAAAGAAATAATGTTTTTGATCTGCACCCCTATATTGTTGTTCATTGCAACTTTATGTTCTTGAAATTATAAAACCTCACCCCAATGAAAATGAAGACTTTATAAGCACATACATCAGTAACATTACTGTACCTACAGTACAAGCATGAAATAGAGTAGACAAGAAAATGTTTTTTAAATGAAAAAAAAATCATCAGGAAAGTTTGTATTGTTCCTAAATGTTACATATAGAATTAACTAAAGCCCACTTAAAATCAGTCTGTGTATTTTTTTTTTTATTTTCATTCTTATATGAAATTGTATAGCTTAGTCTACTGTTCAATGCTAACTGACTGCTCATGACAAGAATGACTTTTTCCTCTTGACCTATGACATCCATTTCTGCATATCTCCTAGAACATTCCTTTTTGTATCGGTGTAAACTATTAACTGCTTGGAAATAGCTAATGAACCCCTTTCATGTCACTCGGAGTATAATGAGGGGTGAGTCAGTCCATTTCTTTTCAAAGACTTCAAAAGATGCCTGGGCTCTTCAAAGCCATATCTATAGTGAGCATCACAACATTTCAAATAAAAGCATTCCTCTATAGACAAATACTCAGAATGAAATTCAATATTGGACACTGCAAGTCTATTATGTATGTCACCTTATGCATCTTTATGTGTTAATTTGCTATTAGGAAACCTGTGATGGATCCAAATTATTCAAGCCTTCAACACTCCTGCAGCATTTTTCCATATGTGAATGAGTCATTCGTATGATTCCATTGCTTCGACTTTGATTCATTTTTGTAGTAATCAGTAAACCATATACTCCCATTTATATTTTTGGAAATCCATCCACAGATGATAGGATTACTCCACATCTGCCTAATGTAACAGTGTATTCTTCTTTATCAGTATTATAATTCATGCAATCCACTTTCATTTTTGCAAAGTTGCGATGTGTCGGCTTCAAAGACTAAGGAAGCCTATTTGTGAATTGGTTCAACATGCCTTGAGGTGTGAAATTCTTTATATACGTAAGTGTGTTTGTGCGTTCGTGTGCGTCCCTGTGTGTGTACATTTATATATAGACAAAAGTAAAACAAAATTTAGTTTTCTCATTTCCCATCTTGCCCTTGCCTCTGAAAGACACATGCACGTGTACACACACGCTGCAAAATGCTAATGCTAACTATGACAACCTTAACCCCTTCCCAGCCCTAACCATAGCCATAAGTAACCAAACAAAATACAAGAGTGTTTGCATTTTTAGTTTTTTCATTGCAATCACAGATTTTTATAAAATAGAGTTTTCCCATACGGAGACCAGGAAAGGTAAAAAAATGGGTATTCATCACATTTGGTCCCCACAAGGTAAGGTATACCTGGACCACACGCACACACACATACACTTACAGAAGAACACTACACAAGGCACCCTCTAGTATTTTGCTATAAACACAGTATAAGTGGCCTGTTGGTAAACTTGGGACCGTTAAACAGATAGTAAAACATGGCAAGATATCATCTCTCAGGTGTATATGATCCAAATGTATATTATGTCATTGATTTAATGCTTTTCAAATCAAAATATACCCACATTCACACATGATCAAATGCATTTATTATTCACTGTTTTAAAGTGACAAGATCTTTGTTTTGCTTTGATTCACCATTTAAAGCTGTATTTTTTGACCTAATTTTTTAGGTAATGCATTGCTAAGTTTTGACTTCACACAAGTGAGTATTAAAATCATTAACTCAAATCATCCACAGACAAACAATGAAAATCATCCGCACAGAATTAGTGCTGGTAAATTGCACAGGCCTGCCATGTCACATGAAATTGGGTGTATATGATGTTGCGAGGCTTTGCATCAGTTGCAAGCAATAGTAGTATTAATAGTAAGAATAAATTAATAGTATAATATATGTGTGTTCTGTGTCTAAGAGGTTTCATGTTTTTTTTCTCTTCTCCACGTTTTACTTATACTCCATTTTGCAACTTATTATTTAAAACTCTTCAACTAATGAAATAATTCCTTGGTGTATGTATTTTCCTTTGTCTGTCTTTAATCTTGGCAAATTACAAAATGAAACAATGAAGCTTTTTAATGACTTTGAATGTTGATTTTTTTTTAATTCGCTTTGACTGGAGCACAGCCCACTTTTTGTATTCCAAAATGGTTTTCTGCTCCCCTGAATGTAATAGAAATGTACTGCTCAAGTTTGATATTAAATACAGTGCATTATGTGTCCATTGTGTAGCAATGTCTTTGCTGTGAAACAATGTGCAAAACATTTCTGACTTGTAAAGTACTCTTTGACATGCATCTATAGAAGAGTAACTTCAGGGTAACTTCAACGCTGAGTATCTAAAATAGCAAATACTAAACAAACATCTGAAATTACAGTAATTTTATTTGCTGTTGCATACTTATGTAATATATACACAGCAAAAACAAATGAGTAAACAAGATAGATGTATTAAAACATATAAAGTAAAAGAATAAATAAGAACACATAAATATTTAAATAGATGGAGTTAATAAAGTTCAAGCAGAATATGTACAGAGTACCATTACTTTTCATCTGTCACATTAGATCATGAAATCATTCTTTTACCTTTTCTAATTTATGATAAAATTCAGAAAGTAGCAAGAGCCTTAGGGTGTAACGTGTTTGGAATTACAAATAAATGTCTCTGCCTTTCTGAAAAGAAATACTATGTATGCAAAGCATAGAGACACTGTGTCTGTGATTCTGTAGGACATGTGCGGTGAACGGAAGCACTGACGTGCATGAACATAGAGGAATCTCTCAGTATCACGAAGAATCACAGCTTCATTGAATCGGTACAACTGCACAAGCATTACTCATTAATACATTTAGCCCAATACTTAGTAATGTATGTGCTGCAAAATCTGATAAAAGTTGAAAGAAAAACTAGAACAGTAAGGCAATGGTAATATAATTATATAATCAGCACGAGTAGTGTAATAAGTTTACAAGGCCTGAGTCTGTGAAATCAAGTGATTTTTTAAAAATCTGTCCATGAATAAGTATTAAGCATACATTACGAGATATATCAACTAAAATGTTAGTTTGGCTGTGCCAGCATATTTCATTTTGAGTAAACAGGAACATCTTAACACCTACTGTACAAGCCAATACATAAAAAAATTTAACATCACAATGTAATGTGATCTTTATTATCATCTGAACCAGACCACATTTCTTGCTGTTATCTGTATGCCAACCCTGGTCCTAATTTTATGTGATAAGTGGAATGCTGTGATACAGTCACATATTTGTTCTTCCAACAACATCCATTGAGCCATTGCCAGAAACTTCAAGGATAAATTTAAGGCAAAGATTCTGGTGTGTGTTTTCCAATAACAATGACTTAGCATTTTACAGAATCCAAAGGTATATCGTACAAAAGGAATTTTTTTTCCTATGTCTGTCTCACGAATAATCTCTTAAGATATTGCTTAAGGGAGAGCTTCTTAAGTGTGACCTTAATAGGCGGCAGAACACCTGATTAGTTGACACTGATGGTTCGAGAATTGATTATTTACTCCTTGAAGCAACTGCTTGACTGCTGCATGAGGGAAAGTGGTGGTCCTTATAAATATAACACTACAGAAATCCTTCAAAAATATGCATTAATCAGAAATGGGGAGAACCTAGAAATAAAATACAAAATTAACAAACTGAATCATATAACCGTAAATATGATTTTCACCGATTGGATGCACAAATCCGCCTCCCCAGATTGTAGTATCATCTTTTTATTTTATTCTTTCTATAAAACAGCTGGGTGCACCAATATGTGTGCTTGTCATTGATACTGGGATGAGCAATGGCACAACAGGGGATAGATAACATAAGAGAATGTCCGATTGTGCTTCAGTTTTCACTACTCATGAACCAAAGTTTTGATTTACTGTGACTTTGGCACATTTAGAGAGGTTTGTGCATTCCAGAGGCATCGGAAATAGGAGTAACGCGTTCACCCCAAATTTGGTATGAATCCCACTCCTTTCTTCCCAATTACAAAATATCTTTTATTATGAATCTGTCCATTGCTGAGGCCAATTTGCTGCGCATTCAGAGTGCAAGGATGAAATCTAAAAATTGCAGTCATGTATTATATCATATGGATCAGTTATTTTTCAGTTAAGTCATGTCTGGTTGTGAAACTGCACCCTTAACGATGTTTATCTTATTGTAATGAGCAGTATGAGCCGACAAAAGCGACGAGACAGCCACGAGAGGCTCAGAACAACCTTACGAAAGAATATCTTACAGAAGATCTACTTAACTACAGTAAAAATGTTTCGGGAAGCATGTTATAGCATTAAGAGACAACATTAAGGCAGAACTTACGAACACATAGCATCAAGAAAGTTTCAGGAAAGGCCCCCCAGAACAGTAAATGGCAGAGATTAAGCAATATAAAAAAATCCTGATTTCACCAAAGTGGTTATTTTGAACAACTGTAATGGCGATGAAAATGACAAAGGCTAATTTTGACTTAGTTCTACATAGTACTCATCTGTCCGAACATAATTGAAGGTGCGCATTTATTTACAGTAACTTTGATTATTTTACATTTTACTTTACTGGCTTATACAAATCATAATTATTGTTAAAACGCATCCTATATAAGTATCCTATATTCCTAGGAAAATTAGCTTTGAGGACAGTTGTAAAACTTTAATGATAATAACCAAGTTGCTTTGTTTTTCAGTAATAAAACGCCATACGTAGGATTACTACATGAAGAAATTATAGCCATGTTTTGTATGGTTTTCAGCATGTTTATTTCTACCAAGGGGTTATGACAGCCTTATATTTGGAATCCCAGCTGAGAGCAGACAGGTCTGAGGTGATATATCACTTTATGACTTACATCTTAACCCCTTGCCCAAAGGTTACTGTTTCTTAAACACAGTACAATCATTTTAAAAATGGGAGATTTGATAAACAACTATGACTCCAGGTGCAGAAAAACACATGTAAGGTTAAAATCTATTTGAAATTTCAATATCCGTTTCCTCCAAATTCCAGTTTTGGTAGCAGCCTACATTAGGAATGTATCATTCGTATTTTTTTCTATCTAGTTTTCTTTCACGCATATATTTTATAACATATGTAGAGCTGTTTTAATGTGATGAATCAAGTAAACTCACTTTGATTCTTTGACTTTGAGCAGAGACCTTTTGGGTCCTATTGATTCAAGGTCATTGTAACCCTAGATCTTTTGTTGCACAGTGAAAGGCTTGTCATAAGACACACATGTAACTTGTTGTTTTATTTCAATGTGCAGGACTTAAACATTCTGTCTTTACTCTTTCTGGAGCTGATTAAACTCTTTGATTCACATCTGCAACCTTCCGCAATTTTAAAAATAGTGCCCATGCCATGAGGGGGTCCGATCCATAGCTGTTATCTTGGGGTTCTCTGTGATCTCTTAGAGTACTGCACATCTATGTATCTATGTCATTTCTGCGTATATGTTTTCATATTAGTTACACGCTAGCTTTCAACCCCCCCAGTTTGAGTCACATTACAGCCACCAGAATGAGCAGTTTGATGCGACTCAGACCTGCAAGGCAGAGAAACTCAAAGAGTAATTAAGCTCATTCTCCAAAGCACAATGGCACTGATGAATAGGACCTACTTTTCCGATCCCATTTTAATCATCTGGCTTTTTTTTTTTTAATCCTTCCATCAAATTGACATTCACTGTTGTACCTCCCAAATGAGAGACAGTGAGATACGTTCCAAATGTCCCAGTATCCTCCCCAATTTGACTAACTCAATTCTTGTGTTAATTTCTGATCTTTGGGAATTTTTAAAAATCTTAAAAACATTCACAGCATGGTGTCAGTCATAAGAAGAACTGAAATATAACACATGGCATTACCGTTTACACACTGCAAGGTTTTCCACATTATACACCATCTACCACTGTTCCTAAAATAATGCCATAATACAGAATCTACTTAGACTAAGTATTATTGTTGCCACGTATATGTGAAGGTTAATACCTGCCAGATGTAACATATAAAAACTAGCGCAATCATTTCACTGGTTGTGAACTTGTAGTAAAAAGGTTACACAATATAACATTTTGTGTTAGCTATAATAAAAAAAAATAATGTTAATATATATAGCTGAGCTTGAAAAAAAAAAACAATAAATTAATACATTATTTTTTTTCCACCATAATTCATCTTTTAAATCAGCTATTTTATACTTAGGATGAAGTAGAAAAAAAAACTGAGTAGAAAAAAAGTTTCATCAAAATGATAATAACGGGTGAGAGAAACATTAATATGCATGTGTAATTATGTTACATCTTATCCCAAGACATAATTTTTAATTCACTGTTGAAAGAAAAACACTAGTCAGAGTGCAAAATTAATGCTGCCATTGCCATGCTGGAGAAGCACAATCTTGCGATGCTGCCACACTGTGATTACTCTGAAAACAAAAAGTCTGGCCCCTTCTGACAACATTTCAAAACAATTGTGTGTGTGTGTGTGTGTGTTGGAGGGGAGGGATAAATATATATATATGAAATATCTTGTGAGAAAATGAGGCCAATTTAAATCTGACAAGAATGATTTTATTAGGTTTTTTTTCAGTTTTTGACAATATACTGTAAAGTTCGGTTTTTCTTCAGAATGAAAGTGGAAGCTCTACATGCTGGTGACTGTAAGATATTGCATGTTCCATTGCATGCCAGTGCCTCAGCTCTTCCAGTAATTCCATGGTATTTCCAGTTTTAGTTGGTACCAGTATCAACTAATACAAAAGATGTGGGTGATGAACTGTCACCTTTTTCATTCCATGACATATATTACCAAAACACTAACATGTGGCATGCTCCGCTACCTCAAGCAACCTTGCTGAGTGTCTGTTGGGCATAGGTGCCCATTCCTGAAAAATCACCATGTGATTGTTTGGAATTACATTCATTTGTGTGATGTGATGTCTGCTATTAAGCAATTTTCCCTGTCAACAGTTTATTGAAGTTTCTTCATTTTCTTATTGTTTATACCCTAACAGCAGTTAGATCAAAAGTAATCCAACTATAATCAGAATAGATTCCACATTTCAAGTCAGACAAAGAATTTTGTTACTGATTAGACTTTTAGGCATTGAATTTGGAATCTGCGCTGGTTACTTTTCTGAAGTAACGCACTCAACACTGTCGCTGCATGACTCTCCACATCGTTAAGCATGGTGACAAACAGATATATTCCACTGCAAATGATACATCCTGCCACCTGGAGTTTGACTGACTTTGCTATAATAGCCTTTCTGTGGAACATAGATCTTGTGTATGACACACTGCTCATGCAGCAGGCATATAGCATGACTTTTTACAAATTAATTTCTGTTGCTTGCCACCAAAAGGTTTGCCAGCTTATACTAAAGTAATATAGAAAAATCCTGTATTTTATATAGATCTCTTTTATTAAGCCCTTTGTGCAGAAACAATCCCCTTTGTTCTAGCGTGGCCTGCAATTCAGTGTTTTTTCGCAGCAGATTACCAGGTGACTTGCATAATACAAAGTCTACAGACCACTGAGCAGCTAAAAGCCCTAAAAACACATGTGCTAAACGTATGCATACAGATGTATGTACATGCGCACATGCATATAAAGCAGACTTCTGAACTGTCGGCAGATGTACAGGACAGGGACCCCAATCACTGTCTGCCCCAACACACTGTTTACTGTCCATGCAGCTGGATACGACATTTATGCCTGGGTTCCCATTTTCATTTAAAAGGCCACAGATTACCCTGGGACTGAGAACTGATTAAAAGCATTTAATTCTTCTTCTCACTCACCAGGCAAAGAAATGTAGTTAAATCTATTAAACCTCACAGGCTTCCCTACCTGATACTTGCCTAGCATTCTGTGTATTTGGCTTGGCGTGCCATAAAGACCGGAGCTCTCCAGAATTCTTTCAAGTCAGACCTCACAACCAAGTGTTCTGTCACATAGACTCCCACTCCGGGGGGGGGGGGTTCCATGAAACAGCATTTCTGAGCACGAGGTAATGATCACCCAATAAGAGTTTAGGTAAGGAGCATTCCTACTAGATAATCATGACTTCTAGCTTAAGTAAACACAGCTAACTTGGTTAAAGTTCAGACATGCTAATTGACATTATGCCTCATGGGATTCGCCTAAGAAGGTACGAGTATCACTGTTGGCACTACAATTGGGTTCAAAGCATTTCCTTTGTCTTTTAAAAAATCACACAATAATTCTTTCTAATTGATGTTAATTTATATCTTGTATTTAGTCAAAAGTAGTCTATCTATCTATCTATCTATCTATCTATCTATCTATCTGTTGGACATCTCCAATGCTCTTACTGACTGACAACTTAAGAACTCACTATTCACTTCAGCCAATTCATACTTTATACAAGTACCCATGTCTTTCATAATCCAATTTGTTGATTCTGAAATGGATGCACCTTTGTGTTTCACAGATCATTGGAATTCTATTTAGAGACATTTAACAGAAATGCCAAATAAAAGATACCAGGGAGGAAGACGTAATTTGCACAATGTCTCCTGTGTATGTTGCCTCAGGATTTAAATAATTACTGCCCACCTGGCTTGCACAAACACAAACATTTGTAAAAAACTGAGTCAGCTCAAAAGATGATCTTGAGTACTCATATGCTTGTGGCACAACATTGTATCTCATAAAAAAAGTAATTTTAACAAAGCTCATACAAAATTGAACTATAATCGACATTCATTAAATTTTCTGCAGAGTCTATGTGCTCAAATTATCCAACACTAGATGGCCAAAAGTATGTGAACACCCCAAATAAATCTGAAGAATTTCCTATTTAATCCATACCCACTGCTGACACAGATGCAAAATGAAGCACACAGGTATGCAATCTCCAGCAACAATTATTAACAGCAGAATGGGTGAGGAAGTTACTGACGTTCCTTTTGGGATCATCATAGGATGCCATCCTTCCAACAAGCCAGTTTTCGACATTTCTGCCCTGCTAGAGCTGCCCAGGTCGAGCACAAGCGAAGTGATTGTGAAGGACAAAACTTCCGGGAACAAGTTCAGGTGTGAAGTGGCCTCACAAGCTCACAGAAGGACACCTGATCACAATAAACATCAATACCCAACTTGAACGGCAGTAAATCCCACCAGCAATGTTCCAGCATCAAATGGAAAGCCTTCCCAGAGGAGTAGATGTTATGATAGCAACAGTGACCTGACCAACTTGTAGTGCTGTGTTTTTGGTGTTGGATATTGGACAAACTTGTGACCACATACTGTTAGCCATGTAGTGTATAAGGAAAATGATTTATGTAGATGTGGCCATACAGTGTACAAGAATTTATGGTGAAGTCTTATATGAAGAAAGTGTGGAGTGGTTTCTTTTGTTTATTCTTTATAATTTAAGTTTAATTTCAGCAATTTTCCGAAAATACTGAATGCACAAGAAATGAGGTTTTTATGACTTTCAGCACAGGAGGCAATATTGGGTAGCAATAGGTCTGCATGTTGATTTTGAATTGAAAATAGAAAATGATAAAGAGTAAAAACAAATCGTGGATGACTGCAAAATCTAACAATAAACTTTAGTATTTTTAACAGAGGATAAGAAAAAAACAAACAAAGCATTTAGGTATTACTCAGAACCTGCTCTTCTCTGCAATTAGTTTGATTTATGCCCAAACACCAAGACTCTCCACTCAAACCATGTAAAATATCAAGCCATTCCTCTGCCTATGGCAGCTGTAGCATAAACTAATCAATTTCTCCAAAAGACAGTGTCACAAGGTGAGAAGAATATGCTGCGCTAGGTTACTCTGAAAATCAAAATCAGTCATACATTGATAAATGAATAATTTTCCATGGTAAGGATCTTAAAGATGGGTTAATTCTGTAGCTGCTTATACTTAATGTTGCGTTTACAATGCAATATAAACGATAATGTATTACTTCACAAATTGAAGATTAAATCTCACCAGTGCTCTGTGTGTGGTTTGCATGTTCTATTTGTGTTTGCAAACATTTTCTCTTGGTACGTCAGTTTCCTCCTGTAGTCCAAAAATATGCTGTTTGGTGAACTGCACATGGTATGTGAATCTGTGTGTGTGGCCTGCAACTACCTGGCATCCTTTCCAGGGAGTTCCCCTGCCTTGTGTTGTCTGGGACTGGCTCCAGTTTTAGTCATTCTGGTGTGCGTTCCTGATAACAAATGATCATGGTGTATAATGAACAAGATAACAAACAACACAGGCAAAGAATGAGTGAGATTTTTGAGTGTTTCCCATTTCCTAAAACCCCTTGTTATTCCAGATTTGTCAAACAAACCTACAGTAGTTCTTTGTCGGTTCCTTTTTGATGGTACCTCTGTGTCACCGTGAATAGCTGGTAAAAGTTTGAATAAAGAACAATGCAGAAAATAATGAGTGGTTCAGATCATTCATTTAAGAACAAGATTATGAACTGCTTTATTTATGAAGGTTTTCGTGAAACACTTGCTAATTAATGAATGATCGTAAGTATGAGATAACAAACTACTTAGCATTACAATGCTTTTCAAAAAGCAGCCCTGGTTGGTTGTAGAAAACTGTTTGCAATGGTTCATGAATGTCACTTTGCATGCCTTCATCAAAAGCTAAACAGTGCTTTTATAGTTACCACTAAACCTATCCCTTATTATCGTTTTGCTCTTAGTAACTTTATTTAATAATAATAATGCTAGTGGAAAAGGTGAAGAATAAGAGATGGTACTCACTTTCTGATTTTGTGTTCAATAACACTCTAGGCCACAACCAAGTTTACGGATATCAGCCAAAATTGTGTGAAATGTCACAGCCTCTTCCCCTCACGCTATATTAAAGATTAAAAATACACTAGGCACTGTATCATTATTATGAAAGCCAATGGAATTTTGCAATTTTTCATGGTATACAGTCATTAAAAAGTGTACTGTTGGGTGAGGATGACATATTGTCTAAAGCATCCTATTTTATTCATATCGTGCAGCGGACGCAGTGGGGACTAACAGGTAAATTTCTGCATCATGCATCTCCAATGCGTAAGTCTGAAACTATAACCTGGCCATAAACTGGTTAGGTAGGTCACACAGGTAATAAAGATTTCATTAATTACTTATTTCTTGTCATTTTCCAAGAATAATCAGACATACAGTATACTGTGAAATATCAGCATGCATTGTCTTTATTATGTTTAAAGTATGATAATGGCGATGTTTAGTTGTGATTTTCTGTCTGTGAGTGTCACCTTAGCCATTCTAACACCTCTCCTCAAGTCAACTCCAGTATTTGCAGTTGTCATTCAATAAACCCATACATCCATTAACTTCAACAGCTGGTATACCTTTTTTGGCTAAACAATATCTCATGAAGTCAATTAATTAATTACGTTAATTAATTAAGCAAGCTGATGATGAAAATTAAATAACAGATGGAACGGCTGGCCTGTCTCAGTGATGTGAAACAGTAGACATTTAGCCATCCATCAATAACCTTTTCAGAGCTTAGACGAAATGTAAGAAATGAGATGTAGCTGCAATTCCTGCATTTCCTCACCCTTTTCTTACCAGTTTGTCCCTTTACCACCACCCCTCCCATGCAGATGCAATTAACCACTCTGTAACAATAGATCTGACATCATTTTGCAGTGTGTCACGTTACTAATATCGACTGAATTGTTTTAGCAGCAACTATATTACTAAACACTTTTATTTTAGACGTCCATCCATCCATTTTCTGTAGCAGCTTATCCTATTCAGGGTCATGGGAGGTCCGGAGCCTGTCCCGGAGGCCATGGGCACAAGGCAGGGATCAGCCCGTCGCCGGAACATTCACACACCAGTCGCTCACGCATGCACACCTTTGGACAATATGGCAAATCAAATTCACCGCCGCATGTTTTGCGACTAGGCGAGGAAAATGGAAGAAACTCCATGACAATAAGGGGAGATCATGCAAACCCCACACATGTGGAGCCACCGCAGAGACTCAAACCCTGGTCCCAGAGGAGTGACGTGATAAACACTGCACCACTTTGCTGCTCCTATTTTAGGCACTGCATTGCTAAATATTCTGTTTCTTTGCGCACTACTTCACATATCACATCAATTAAACAAATAAGTAAATAAACTGATTGACAGACAAAAAAAAAAAATAAAAAAACTAAGGGCAGATAATTCTTTAACCGCTGATCCACCTACAGAGCATATGTTCAATGACTTTGCAGGAGTCTGTCAATGCACTGTGTGATGTGGTCTGAACAGATGTAGGACTAAGTCTTAATTTCCTGAAGTAATTCACATGCATCGATCCACCATGCTTGGAAAACCCTAAAGAGCTAAATTCTCTCTGGGAAAAAAAGATAAATCTGATTCTTGATTTGCAAAGCACACAGCAAAATTATATGTAAACTTATGCACAGAAATACACACAATAAACTACGTGGGACAAAGTATCCTTGTAATTCAGGTATGTTGCTAAATAGTGCCTTCGCACAGACCTTTCATGGAAAGATGCCATCGGAACCGTAGGGAAGAGACATTATTGGCAGCTGTGAAAAAGAATTTCATCCCTGCTGATGTTACCATTAGAGAAAGATCCACGTGCCACCTGATGAGCTCACAAAACTAAAATAGCCCCCGTTGAGATGAAGGAGGCGTGGCCAATCCTCTGCACTGATGCAGGAAATGCACGCAACCTTGCATTCCACCACAGAAGGCAGTGGGAGTGATGCAGGAAATGCGCGCCACCTTGCATTCCACCACAGAAGGCAGTGGGAGGTCCTGACACTTGACTTGAAGAGCTAGTAGTGGCCCACAATGGGGCAATATCCAAGTGCTTTCAACAGCCAGTGTTTCCTTTTGTGCACCACATGGTTTAAGGGCTTCAGCTGGTCCTGGGAGGTGCCGCTATGCAGAAACTAGCAAGTTTTCTTCTCCCTTACTTACACACAGACACACACACACACAAATACACAAGTACATTTTCTTACTTTCTTCCTTGTGGATTAGCTGGGCACTGAATGCATCATGATATTGGAAACTTGGCTGAAGCAAATGGACCAGCTCTCATGACTGAACTCATCTGCTATTGACAAGCACATATACCCAGAGGCAGCATTAGAATGTAACCATGAACACTGACCATTCAGGAGGTGCTGTGGGGCTCGGTGGGCTGCGTCTTTCATCAGAGCCCTGGCCTCAGCGGTATAGTCACATTCCTGTGGGCCCCTGAGCAAGGCCCTTACCCCCAGCTCCCTGGGGGGCTGTATGGTGGCCGACCCTGTACTGTGACCCCAAAGCTTACTCTTACCTGTCTGTGTGTCTTATGGAGAGCAAGACAGAGTAAGCAAAAAGAGTTGTTTCCCCATGGGGATTGATAAAGTATTACTATTTTAAATAATGGTACTTTTAACTGGAGGGGGGAGTTAGGACGATTACAGTTAATTGGAAGATAATTGGATTGGTCTGGGTTGGGGGCCCAAAATCTCTAGCAGTCCCCCTGGTTTTAGTCTCAGCCCCTCAACATTCACAGTTACTCACAGCCTTTCCCAAAATCCCTTTAACCATTCATGGTCTGTAATGATATACTTTCTCTCTGTGTAATGTTATTTTACAATACAGATTTTCAGGAAGGTGTCATTGATATTCCACTGTATGAAAATGAAATGCAATCCAAAATTGTCAGGTACATATTTCAGATAGCATAGACAAATTTTCATTTTCTCAAAATATAAACTTCTAATTGAATACCATAGGAGGTAAAGAAATAAAAATCATAGCATATGCAATATGTCACAAGGAAGTAAATTATGTAAAGATAGAATATAACACTGCAATTTTTCTATTAAATTAGGATCAAAATATATGTTGCTTCATACTTCATTGTTCATTACTGCTTTAAACAGGAAAAAAGAATGAGAAATAAACTGACTGACAAAAATAAATGAAATTACAGTCGAACCTTGGAACCCAAACGCCTCTTAACTTGACCACCTCTGACCTCAAACTGGTTGGTCGAGAAAAACCTAACCGCATCTCTACCAAAAACCTGGGACATGACAAAACAAAACGAACCTGCTAAAACTTATACAGATCGAGGCGCGCCTCTGATGGGCTGAAACAGAGGCACACAGACCAACTGCGATGCTGATGCTTATGAATCGCTCTCAGTCTTATGGTTCCTCTCGATTGACTTTTTTGTGCTTTATCTGCAGTACATATAGTATAGTAATCATGGCCCCTATGAAATTGAGCAGTGATACAGCAAACCAAATAGTAAAAGTGAAAGTAACTACAGAACTTAAAAAGGAAATTATAGGGAGACTTGTAGTCACATGTGTCTGCTCTTGCTTTGGAGTACGGGATTGTCGTTTATTTTATATTTATTGCTTTTTTGTATGTGCACTTTTCCATGTGTGTATTAGTTTTATATTAATTGTTAATGATTTTATCATTAGTTAGGTAGATAAGGTTAAACAGACCTTCATGGGGGAAATTAGACTTGGACCTCGACCAAATTGCAACTCGACCAGTTACGATGGTTGTGCATTATGTTTCGCAGTATAGAGTTACTATTTGGCTCAGAAATGTAGCAGGCAAAGTGAAGGCAAAAGTTCCAAAAATAAAAACTTTACATCTCTCCAATACCTTCACAAAAATAATATGCTTTTTCATTTCATAATATTAAATGAATAACTTTGTATTTCCTTTGTCTAACTTTTAGGTGTAAAATGAAGTTACTGTATCAGTTAACTGATGAAATAAAAATATGTATCTCTGCTGATTTTATAGTGCATCACTCTAATATATTGTTTAAATATAACCGGATTTTATTTTGCACAGAAGATATTTGCCAAAGCTTTATATTTCTTGGGTTAATAAAAGCGCGATGAAGAATCAATGTCCCTGATAGCTAAGAATTGTATTTTGTTGGTGTATCTCAACAGTCCAAGCTTTTTAGGAGCTGACACAAAATTTTCCTTTTTTGTGCCATAAGGCCTTGAAATTTCTCAAATGGTTGCGAACGCACTGAAAAATGCATCCTTGAATATATGGGTCTCTGCTTGACATGTGAGTGAAACTTCACACTTCTGATGGACAGTATTTTTCTACTTGCCTGCCCCCTCAACAGCTAGCGATTTATAAATTCTAAATATATTGAAAACCACAGCTGTGCTGAATGCATATTATATTCTCTGATCTGCAGCTTATCTCTAACATGACTTCCATAATTCAGTTTCCAGCAGAAAAAAAACTACTGAGTTTATCCAGCACTATCTGTTAACTGATGAAATAAAGTATTTATGAGTACTTTTTAAAATCAATATATTGAAATAACAATGACAGCAAATACGTTGAGAAGAAAAATAATATATACAATGCAATTATCTGTTAGAGTTTGGTTCTAGACAGGCAGGAAATATGTGTATAATTGATGTATGTGAATCTAATGAAGGAAATTGTGTGAAGAATTATGGACGACAGCCAGGAAGCTGAGGTCTGCTGCTAAACACAATTTACTCTCTTTTCTGTCTCTCTCCAAGTGGAGGCAAAATGTATAGTGGTACTGTTAATACTTAGTGTCAAAGGGTGTGTTTATGGAGCCTACATGCAGCCAACTGGGTGAAAGGTTTGCAGCACAATGGAGTACTGCAGTTAGTTGGGGTTCAGCAGTAGTGGCGTGATGATGATGATGCTTTATGAGGAGATTTCTCATTTTAGTGACTCAGGAAGATGGATCCCTGTGACACAAGAAACTGGGATAATGATCAAAACTTGATGGAAAAATACCCCCCACCCCCCATGTATACTGTGCTGGCGATTAATCGTTATGAATAATGAGATATTGGTGTTAACACTGATTATTTTTCCTTTCATTCATGCTTTTTTTCAACCCAGTTTTTTGGTCCCATACGTTAGTTTCGTTTAGCATAATTGACAGAAAATTAGTACCAAAACAGATTAATGACGACATTTACCTGACACCCACACAGATAATGCTCATCACATCTGCATTATTACTAGAAGAAAATCAGGAAGAAAATCCTGTCTAGTAAATTGCTTATTCTCCACTGCTTTAGTCAACAACAGCCACACAGTCATTCAGAAATTACAGTATGAAATCTAGCGTTGGAGCATTCAGTATAACTGTTTATGCTCCTGATTGAATCTCATTATCTGCACATGACCTTGATTATTTAACAGATATTTTTTTCTGAAAAGGGTATTTTCAAATGTTTTATTGACCATTGACATTGGGTTTTAGACTTACTTGAAACAATATCAGAATTGAAATTCCTACAGTGCTGATGAAATTGTTAACTTATTTTGATTTTTAATGACCCCCAATTAATCCTGACAGGCAGTTAGGTAAGCGTCTTTGGTTCTACGTTACAGTCAAACCCCAAACTGGGCACCAAGCTGACTGTTCTGCAGTGGAAAACCGAACTAATCGGGAACTGCACTGTAACTAGTCTCTCTTCACAGTTCCACTCTGGTGTCGTTTGGTTTCTGTAGCCAGTGGAAACACTCCATAAATTGGATTCCATATGTAGTACCTCCTGTCAGTGCCCTGTGTTTCCTGGCAGAGGGTCACCATGACTAGCTATTGGATAAGCAGTGTGAAAGATGGATGGACGGACGGACGAATGGACGGAAGGATGGTTGTTTAATTTTAGTAGCTGAAAAAAAACATGAATAAAAGAAATAAATGATCAGTGTTAACACAAACAAAAAGATTTACATTTTAAAAGAACAGTTAAACATTAAAGTTATTATCCTTCAAACTGTATGAGGGACATTTCATTTTGAAATGAATAGTAATATTAAAGAAGTAATATTAAAGGGATATTAAAATCCATTACTTAATAGCTAGGATTTCCTTTCATTGTCAATATTAATAATAAACCTTTAAAATAAATGCATCCATGAGCCCTTCTCTTATCCTAACCCTGCTCGGGCTTATGGGAGCTGTCTGGAGGTTGTTCTAGGCAGAACAGACTACAAGCTGAGGATGAACTCAGACATCACCAGCGGTGCACAATGCAAGCTTCCCCCATGTCATGTGGGGTCCCCCCCACAGTCCAAAGCCATGCAGTTAGAGAAACTAGTGTTGCCAAATTGTGTGTGTGTGCGTGTGTGTGTTTGTGTGTGTGCATGTGTCTGTGTATTAGGATTATATCGCATTGTGCGGACAATATGTACCCCACAATGCAATAAAACCCCGCTATTTTGACATTACTTTGTTCAGAATGCATAACATTTCACATAAACATCAGACCTAATTTACATATTTACCTTCCTAATGGCCTCTGTGTATAATGTGCCAAGTTCTCACAGATATCACCCCCCAAACCCTGTATTTGTCCTCTCGTTTTTAATAATGGACACATATCATCAGCATGCATCAAACATGTCCTCCACTGCCCGCAGCCCAAACACTGTCACACAAAGTTCTACTCTGCAAGATATTTTAAAATGAACAAAGATTTCAGATCTTTAAGATTTCAGTTCTATAAGACTTTTTGAGGAGCCTGTTCTTGATCCAGGTACATGAAACACTAGACTATATTAAAAATAAACTGCCTGAATTCACTGTTAAAGCTTTATTGTGACATTAACATTTACTTGAAATAGCATAAACAACTCCTGTGATAACAGGTGTTTTTTTCTTCAGTAAATAATAGGAACATATTCATATTATTCTTTCTCAGTGCACCAGTGTCTGTGTGTTTCTGTGTGTGAGGTCCAGGTATACTTACCTTGTGGGGACCAAATGTCCCCACCATGTGATGAATACCCGTTTTTTACCTTTCCTGGTCCCCCTATGGGAAAACTCTATTTTATAAAAATCCATGACTGCAAATCAGTAGATGCGTGTGTGTGTGTGTTCATGGCGTGTGATTCACTGGCACCTTTTCTCCTCTGCTGCCTGGAAAAGACCTTGATATTTATTATCAGATTATATATTTATGGCAATAGTGCTGAACTGTACAACATACCATATAAAATATGATATATACAAATATTATACAAAATATTATTTAAAATATTATATAAAAATCACACATTTCTAAACCTTAGTAACTGTTCCTAAAAAATCTCCTTTTGAGAAACTGCATCTCTGTGTCTAACTAAGATATACATCAAACATTTCATACTTTTGCTGCCATTTTATTTCATGTAATACTGTAGAATTCACTATATAGTGTGAGGGGGAAAAGACCCCTTTAAACTGCATTCTGTTTCTGCACTAGTGCTGTCATTTAAACCCAGGATGGGTCTTTGTCATCTTCTTATAAGCAGCATCCAGGCAAGCTTTTTAGTATCGCCAGAGTGGAAGGAAATAGTAGAAGAAAATGGATCCTACATTAAGCTGCTCACTGCAAAATCTGTGAGTTAGCATGAGTAACCAGGTCATGATTTCTGGTTGCAGTTGAACTTTTCTAATGTATTTTTGGCACTTTTATCACTACAGAAAGAATGCTATTCAGTCCCATTATATTGGAAAGAAGACCAACATTTCTGCAGCCGATATCTCCAACACTAGGCAGCTCCCAGCAGAATAAGCTAGCTGGATAGATAGCACTAAAGTCCCTCTAAACACATGTTTTCCAGTTTTGGGGTGAACTGCCCCTTTAAAAAAATTAGTAATAAGGCAACACTCGCAGAGGCAGCGCTATCAGTTTCCAGGACTGGTACACCGTTACAATCAAGCTAAATTAATCAGATTTAGGCAACAGTCTCCGCCACTGCTAGCCATAGTGCTGTGCCAAGATAGATGCACTATTGTCCTCTGCGTTTGTTTCCCTTTTCTGAAGTGCCAGTTTTACGACATCCAAAATTCTGTCACCTCAATCTGTACATCAGTAACTCAACAGAGAAAATGTCTATGCAGTTGATCCTTGCAGGTCAGGTGAAACCGCAAAGTTGCAGGGCTCAATGAACTGAAGATGGTACCAAAGCCAAAGCACTTCAGGGAAAAAAACGTCCTACAAACAAAGCAAAGCTTCTTGCTTTAAATTATAAAGTACAAAAAGTATCTTCTGTACCCTGTCTTGCCCTGTGGCCTCAAGCAAAAGTCCTGGACCTTGCACCAAGCCCAGCCGCTTTCCTTTCACAGGAAAGGTTATTCTGAAGCATGCTGCCCTCTAGCACAGCCTGGCCTGCTTCAAACCCTTCTTCCTGTGGCACAATGGTGCTGTTTGCAACCTCTGTGGAAATCCTGGTTATGAGTGGTGGATGCAACGGCCAAAAATTAACCTGCTGCTCCAGCAATACCCTGTGCTCACCTGGGCAGCCTTTACCTGGTTAAGCCTTTTAAGAGGCTGGTAGGACTGCTTAAGTCATGACAGACCACCCTGCTGAATGTCAGCAAAGGCACTGTGATGAACATCTCCTGAACAGTATGCTAATTGATGTATACAAAAGATTAATTTATGGTAGAGTAAAAGGGTGAGGCGGTCAGGAGTCTCTAATAACTACAGAAGTGTGTGTAATGACTGATTACTTGAGAGCACGGCCTCCGATTCAGGCTGAAACCCCATCTGCACTTTTTCACTGCCTGTTTCAGGAGTCTCAGTGGAACCAGGCACATGCCACGCCAAGTATGTCACTGCTGTGCCCCAGCTGGCCTAATTGCCAGACAGATTCATCCTTTTAAACGTTTTGTGGGATAAGCCAAAACTACATGTAACAACTTCAGGAGACCCAGAAAGAGGCACATGTGTGCAGGGCACACTGTTGGAATCTGCTTTTCAGAAGGATGACTTGTCAGGATTCCACCTAGGAAATTCCACAGTACATTGTTTGTTGGTGGCATCATAATCAGCATAACAAAGCATTCTTTATTATAGGTGAAGCAATTGTCACCAAAAATATAGTATATGCAAGTGCCTACTACATAATTTATGTAAAATAATCAGGAGAATTACACGGCAGCTGAGCCAATGGCAGGTTAGTCAATACGGCCTACAGCTTCAGCCTGTGCATCACAAATCGAGAACAGTCTACAGCCCTGTGAAAACTATTCCGTTCAAGCAGTATATCATTTAGTAAGAACTGCTGCAATAAGAATTACAATAATTGTTCAAGAGCATTGAAAGATAAGAGGGTATAAACGTTAAATATTCATAATATGTTTATTTCTTCCTATCTATGGATCTTATAAGCTTTTTGAGGCCACACAGTGATTAATAATTTCAGCCCCTATTGTGTCAGTTATAGCAAAGTATAATAATTACACACAGACACAGAATGTGGGAGTTTATATAGCTTTGATCTGCTGTGCTAATCTACATCCATCTTTTTTTGCTCATGTCTGTAAATATGAGTGAAACAGCGCTGAAGGATGAGAAACCTATTATGGAGTCCCATTTCCACAATGAGATGGATGAGTACAAGAAGGAGGTCATTTTCATTAGGTTATGCTAGAAATATTATATTACTGACATTCTTTGCAGTTAAACTCCTTTTAAAAATTTCATGAACAAGTTTGCCAAAAACAGACAAACAAATATAACCTGCTGGAATAATTTTGTTATATTACCGAAATGTTTTCAAAAGTCAGTGTGCTTCAGTTTGGTTTGATTTATCCTCTCTGGTTCCAAACCAAGACAATATTGTATTCTTTTCTCAAAGAAGACAACACACAGTGACAGCCATTACCTTTTAATGAAAAATTAATTCATAATGGTTGAAATTTTAGAGGAAGCAATGGTAGACAGCAGCTTGCTCTCAATTAAAAATCATTGGGAGGGTTGCCATTCTAAGGTCTTCCTGAATAAGAATTATTGGGCAAAAAGCCCTAATTCAAATGCATGTCCACTTCGATAACACTGTGGACGCTGCTGATGTGGACCTTCGTTATCGAGGCACAGCTTCGAAGACTAACATTTGTTAAAAATCTTAACAGAAAGAATGTTGAAATAAAATCCAAACTTCAAAGTCTTATTTCAGCCGTTCATAGTTATATGTTAAGCCTTCCACAGCTACACATTACATCCCCTTAGGTGCAAGTTCTAGGTCAATAAACCAATGGAAGCGGATAATGATGCCTTCAAAGACCACCAGGTCTGCTAAGGCTGACCACAAGAGACTGCATTTTTCTTTATAGACTCTCATTATTTATTAATTTACCCATGTAGCCTTATTAATCTGTGGGCCTTTTCATTTACTATTCTGGACTGATTACTGAAGGAATCAGCAGCTTATTCACCATCCCCTGCAAAGTTTCTTAGACTGCAAATGATTACTACTAACCACAAATTTAGAAATACTTAACTAGTGGGTTGTTGACCATTATCCATGTTACTCTGAAAACATAAAGCAGTCTATGGTATGAACAACGGTTTTCATTGTGTGTGCGAGTAGTTGAGTAGCTATTGCTCAATTCAATTTTCCTATTGTTTCTGTAAAACTGCCTCACTCCTACATTAATATTCCAGACGACGCCAGACACGTCATTTCACAATTTGCCACACCTGTACTTTACAATGCTAATTCCAAGACCAGAAAGGAGACATCATTGGAAGTGATGCTTGCCAGTTATTCACAGTCATGAAAAAACAATACACTTTGAGAACAGAACCAGAACTCATATTTAGTTAAGTCTTCTCTTGTTTCAACCAAAAGTCTGTATGTACTGTATTCTCCATCTATCCATCAATCCCGGAGTCTCCTCCCGGATGGACATGCTCGAAACATCTCCCCAGGAAGCTGTACAGGAGGCTTCCTAGACAGATACCTGAACCACCTCGGCTGGTATATTTCGATGTGGAGGAGCAGCGGCTCTATTTGAACCCCCTCCCGAATGTCCGAGCTCCATACTCCACACACTCTGCGGAGAAAACTCATTTCTGCCGCTAGTGTCCATAATCTCATTCTTTCGGTCACTACCCAAAGCTCATGACCATAGGTGCGAGGAGGAATGTAGATCGACTGATAAACTGAACGCTTTGCCTTCCAGCTCAGCTCCTTCTTTACCACAACAGAACGGTTATGAACAGTTAATAACAGAATCAGTGATGTTGTATGTCTTTTCTAAGTTCACAAAACACATGTAGACTGGTTTCTGAAGATTCCCATAAAACCTTCAGTGACCCTGGGAGGATATCTGATCTGATCCAGTGTTCCTCACCTAGGATGGAATATACTTTGTTCCTCCTGGATATGAGCTTCGACCAGTGAGCAGACCCTCCTTTCTAGGACCCTGGCATAGACCTTCACAGGGAGGCCGAGGAGTGTGATCCCTCTAAAGCTAAAACACACCCTCTAGTCCCCTTTCTTAAACATTGGGTTCACTACCTCAGAAGGTCCTCCAAATATTCTTTCTCAAGCCCTGCTCCTCCCTCCCTGAATTGTCTGACAGTTTGCCAGAATCCTTTTGAGGCCGACAGAAAGTCTTTCTCCATGGTCTCACCAAAATCCTCCCACATCTGAGATTTTGCTTCAGTAACAACCAAAGCCGCTTTCCACTTAGCCTGCCAGATCCTGTCAGCTGCTTCAGAAGTCCCCAATGCTAACCTAACTCAGAAGGCCTCACCTTCAATCTGAGAGTTCCCTTTACCACTGGTATCTATCACCGGGTTTGGGGATTGTCACTGCGTCAGGCACCAACAACTTTACAGCCACAACTCCACAATGTCTCCTCAGCAATGGAGTCCCGGAACATGGCCCATTCAGGCTCAATGTGCCCTGACTCTCTTGGGATGCAAAAGAAGTTCTGCAGTAGGTGTGAGTTGAAGATCTCCCAGAGAGGGGCCTCTGCCCAATGCTCGCAACACACTGTCACTATGCGTTTGGGTCTACCAGGTCTATCCCCCATTTTACCCCACCATCTGATCTAATTCACCACCGGGTGGTGATCAGTTGCCAGCTCGGAATCTCTTGATTTCAGTGTCCAAAACATGTGGATACAGATCCAACAATATGATTATAAAATTGATCATCGAAGTGCAGCCTTGGGTGCTCGGGTGCCAGGTGCACTTATAAACACCCTTACATTCATAAGGTTTTCATTATGGACATACTGTGGTCTGCACAGAAATCCAATAACTGATCACCCCATAGATTCTGATCAGGCAGGCCATACCTCCCAGTCACACCTTCCCAGGTTTCACTGTCATTGCTCATATGGGCATTAAAGTCCCCCCAGCCGAACAATGGGGTGCCTTCCAACATCCCTTCCAAAGTCTCCAAGAAACCTAGATACTCTGAATTGGTGTTCGGCACATATGGACAGAGCCTGTCCCCCGACTCAACGTCGAAGGGAGGTGACCCTCATTCCCCAGGGTGAACTCCAATGTACTGGCACAGAACTGGGGGGCTATAAGTAGACCCACCCCTGCCTCACTCTAAGGGCAACTCCAGCGTGTAATAGACTCCAGCCCCTCTTCGGGAGTTTGGTTCCAGAGTCCGAGCCATGTGTTAAGGAGAGCCCAACTATTTAATTGGTGACTATCTACCTCCTACACCAGCTCAGGCTCCTTTCCCACCAAAGAGGTTACATTCCATGTAGTCAGATTTGGTAGCCGGCGATTAATCTGTTAAGGCCTCTGCCTTTGACTGACACCCAATCGATATTGCACCCGACCCCCACGGCTCCCCCTGCAGGGTGGACCAATGATACTCCTTCGGGCTATGTTGAGCCGGGCCCCACGGGTGGAGCCCTGGCCAGCAGGCGCTCGCCTTCGAGCTCCCACCCCAGGCCTGGCTCCAGGCGAGGCCCTGGTCTTCGCAATCTGGGCGGGGTAACAAGGTCCATTATATTAGTCATCATGGGGTCCTCTGAATCGCATTTACTCTGACCAATTTGCCTTAGGATCCTATGTGTGATAAAAAAAAAATAAAAAAAAATCAAAAAAACCTAATTTTGATATTCAATTCCACTGCATTTTCAAAAGCATGGATTATGTCACACATTTCAATGCACTCCTAGATCTAGCCAAGAAATTGTTCTTTCAAAAATCAAATGATAATGCTAGGGTGCTCAGAGGGCTTATGTCATTTATCTTCATAATTCCCTTTGAAATTAAGATTAAAAATAAGCATGCTTCATTTTGAAATCCATCATTATTTTCCTTGTCAGGCAAACAGTAACAACATGATATAAAAGACAAGTGTCACAAGCTTGCAAGGAATTGTTAAATGCCTTACCAAATCACAGTCAAAACGCCACACAATTGTTTTAAGAGTCAAATGCTCAATTACACTGAACATTGCTCAAGTAAACTCAAAAACTATTGCTAGAATATTCAATCTTCAAAGCACCAAGTAGCAGCCATGGCAAAATAAAATAAATAATGACACAGACCCCTCAGGAAATACTGGAAACCTATTGTACTGAAGTATTATTAAACAGGAAAAAAAAAATCTCATTTTGTCATTCGACCATTTGTTGTGTGATTTGCCTGCTTTGTATAATATTAGGGTTATTGTCTTTTTACATCAGTCTGACCAAGTTTATAGAATTAATATTATTTGATGATTTTAAGCTGGAATAATAGGCACACTGAAAAACTTCTTATTAAAATGCCTTTTATTAAAATAAGGTCAAGCAAATCTAATGCACACTGAAACCTAAATGAATAGAGCGACATCTGTGATCTTCAGACAACTGCATCTGTGGCCCCTTCAGTTGTAATAATTTACTCATAAGAAAAACACAGCTGTATTAAGTTAGATTAAAGAATGATACAAAAGAAATGTGAGTCATTAGAATTTATATAATAAAAAGTCCAAATTATGTAATGGTAATGGCAACAGAATTCCATTCACTACAACCCTGTACTGAATAAACAGTATGGCGGATGAAAGAATTGATTGTATTGGAATGCTATTAAAATGAAATTCCAGCATAAATAATAAAAAAATTGTGTTCCCCAATGACCCCAGTCAGAATAAGCAGTTAGGATGGATGAAAAGTTAGTGTTCTTATGGACCAGTGATTATGAATTCTGGGTAACCAGAAACTCAGTGTGTCACATGTTTTTGTGCAGAAAACGATACAAAAGAATGATGTAGGTGAAGACAGTCATGGACTAAAAATGGCCTTTGTTCACTAATCAGAAGAAAGATAAAGGCACTGTAAAGGACTGAACTGAGAGAATGAAGTTGGGGGGATTGAATGTGGCTGATAAAGAATGATCAGTAGAAGAATATAGACACCCACAGCAAAGACAAAGGCTTTGTGAGGAACCTTCCAGTGACGATGCCTTCCACACTATTTTGAAGCAGCTACCTTAGGCACTATAGATAGAAGCAGAAACGCCGCATGCCCTAGCCTACTTCCTAGAAATAGATTCCCAGTGATCACATTTAGTCACGTTTATGTCTTAATTATTCTCTTCGACAGCTATTAAGTTTAAACAGTAAACAAATAAACCCTATATCAGCAATATTCATCTCCTCTGTTTGCTGACTTTAGTATAACGAAATGAAATAAATATATTAAATTAATGTTGGCCCATTTTGGTGCTGCAATTTGGAAACTGTCAGGGTAATAATTGCATTTGCACGAAAAGCGTTAATGTGGGCCGTTATGGTTGGTGCACTTGGCCAGATCGAAAAACATTACTATTGAGCTTGCCTCCATCATAAATACTCTCTCTCTCCAATGCCCTTTCTGTCAGAGACAAAGATTTTAAGACTTATGTATTTGGCAGGCAGTGCCACTTGCAGGCAATAGCCTAGCCCATCCATCAAAGTGAGATAAAAAAAGGCACATTCCCCTTGCGAGGCCTTGAGGAGTGGCCACCAATAGCACCACTAACAGAACAAGAAAATCAAATCCAGGTAGATGACAATGCAGGCTTGGTCAGACTGGATCTCTCACAATGATATGCATCCTATAGCCTTATAATTCTTTGAACTTTGCACTTAACTAGATAGTGCCAAATATAATGAGAGAAAAAAAGCAAAGTAAGATTATATTTGTTGTCCATTTATTGTCTTTTTGCATACTTGTGTGCATTATCCACGTACAAATGGATAGACAGCATAGGTCATAGCCAATGTCACACCCTGGAGCGGGGGAGGGGGGTGCACTCAGAAGATATTTCCAGGGCAGTTGCCTACCTTGTCCTTGCCAGAAACTGGCATTGCTGATATTATTGTATACCATACAGTGCCACCTTTAGCACCAGTCTACCGGACCAGCTTTGGTCAATAGCAAGATCTTCTGCACCAGGTTATTTATACCTTTATAAAGGTACAGATACAGTAAGCCTAGTGTAAGTACTACCTAAACAATACTTAACAAAAAAAAATAACTGTGAAAATTAGACATAGTATACAGTCATTTTCTATAGCAATATATAAACTGAAATCACAAACTGAACATGTTGTGATATTAAATGAAGTATATAACAACCCTTTTATGCATATAATATTTCACATGCAACATAAAAACTTTCACAAAAAAAAAATTCCTGGCTACATGACCCTGTGTCCTACCGACATGCTGAATCTGGAACGCACTGACATGAAAAAATATTGCAGCACAATCACTACTGTCCACTTCCACTTTAAATCCAATTTAACAAGCAGGAAGAACTCCAGAGGATGGCCTGAGGGACAGACCAGAGAGACAAAAATAGAGTGGACATGGCAGGTATCTTATGGCCCAATGACCAAGTGACAAGAGTCTGAACTGCATTTGCAGCTAGAAATGGAACTACTTACTAGCCTATCAGAAGCTGGATATCGCCTCTACAGAGCACGCCTCCCTGGGTAGAGACGAGATCACTCTCTGAGCTGCCGGTGATCATTGAAAGGGGAGTTAGCGGATGTAGCACGCCTCTCTCATTCACTGCCCTGACAGAAAACCAGCAAGCCACTGAGGCTGGTTCTCAAAGGCAATTCTCTAGGAGAGAATAGCTATCAAATGTAGGGGGAAGAAAGCTTAACACGCATGTATGTGCGCGCATACAAACAAACACAAGCACGTAAACTAAAGAAACACAGAGATAAATTAAGTGGGATCTCCCTTAGCACAGTTACCTAGCTATTCATTAGGTTTCAAGTATCCCACCCTTCTCTTCTATAAGACACAAAGTTGTACAAAACTGAGCATAAGGCCTGGGATCATTTTCTAACTGCCCTGAAGCAGTGTTCAGAGTTAAGGGCCATTCTCAGGGACCCAACCATGACATGATTTCATGAACAAAAGCACAGACTGCTGACCCAAAGAGTCAAACACCACTGAAAAAAGAACAGTATGATTCACTCTAAAATATGCTACTGCTACAAAATCAAACAGTTCACTCGTTTGGGTGGTAGACAGCATCCCTTTGAGAAGCCAGACTGAAAATGTAATTCAGATCTAAGGATATATATCAGAAAGGAGAGGACTAACCCTGAAATCCCAGAAAATTCCATATCTCAGTCATCTCCAATGAGTTTGTCATCAGCTACAACTGACATTATATGTTAATACAACTGTACTTCATAATCCAATACACATTTTCAGTAGTTATTTTTTAAAAATATATATTTCTTCCAAGTAAAAATACATGAATCCATAATCGTAATGGAACTCGAGTTAAGACTAATGTGCCGATGGTAAAGCACCTGAAAGAATAACACAATGAATTACCACTATACCAACTATAACTTGTCAAATGGAGGAGAGTGTCAAGAATAGACCTTGTTTAAAAGTTGGCCCAGCCATACTCACTAAAGGGGTGCAGGGGGTCCAGTATTCGGGATTCAGTTCGGTCCTGGATCTGAGGTCCAGATATTCAGGGTTCAGTTCAGTGCGGGCTCTTGGTAAAGTTCCCTTCATGGAAAACAAAAAGAAAACATGAAATGTAGAAATATACTACATATCCTATACTTTGAATTGCATTTCTCACCTATTCAAATTATTGATAGCGGTATAAGGTTTAGTCCCCTTTGAAAAGTTAACTTACCTAGCGATGCAGGCTTATAACATAAGTGTTAATAGATGGCACTGTTATTCTTTTATGTTACATGGGGGCAATAGTACTATGGTTCTATCCTCAGGGTCGCTCAGTCCTATAGGCGACATAGACGGCTGTGAATTTTGTGTATGCTGTGAATTGTCCCATGCAAAGTGAAATTGACTTGCTTGCGCCCCTAGAAGTGCTTGCGCCCTCTGCAGTGTGGGCAAGAACAGCTACATGATATGGGAGACGAACAGTCAAATAAGTTGTTAGGTAAGTGATTCCCAATCGGGTCCAAAGGGACCCACATACAGCCCATGTTTTTGCTCTCTCCCAACCAGGTCTGGTCAGTCTGATAGGGGACATGGGCACCAGCCTGGGGTGCCAAGTTCTGAGGGGGCACATCCTTGCCAGCCAGTTTCACTGTGCCTGGGACTGGGGGTTTCGGTGGTGATGCTGGCTTAGCGCACCACATTGGCTAGGATCAGTGCTGTTCCCGGCTATGTGGGTTCCGGGGGACCAGGCTGGGAAACACTGTGCTAGGTTAAAAAACTGTGACCAAAACAAAAGCATTGTAAGTGGCTACAAAAATATAGGACCCACATTTCAAAATGAAGTAGCAAAAGATACCTGGGTAAAAGGGAAACGAAATAACATACTAAACTCAGAGGTAAGTAAATTCTTTATAATCTAGTCAATTCTTAAATTAAATTTGTTTTATCGCCACTAGATAATGGATGTACAAAGTAAGCCTGTAGGCTGCCAGCTGCCTGCTTGCTTGCTAGGACACCCGTGGATCCTTTCCACCAGAAGAGTGCATACCAGCGCTATCTAGTCATCAAACACACCACCAAGACCTGAAGTGGTCAGAAATGATTTGAGGAAACACACAAATTGAGTTAGCCTGGAGTTAATGCAATGTCATAATAACTATCTAATGAAGCCAAATACCTCAGTATGCCTCAGTGGCCATATTAAGTCCACGGGGAATATGCCTCAGATTTTTAATAGGGCCGTCAAATGATGATTATTATTATTTTTTTAAATTGCAATTAATTGCATGCAAAGGCCCGTTGCAGTACCATTGAAAATGGTATCTCTGTTTGTGTCTAATTGTTAAAAATGGCAGTAGATTTCTAAATGTCAAATGCCTCAACAATGTATTCTACTGAACCATAAAATCAATTGAACTGGAATCAAAGACTGGAAAAAGAATAAAATGGTTATCGCCATTTACAGACCATAATATTGCCTGTGGTAAGTTCCTCTGCGATAAATGTGATGCACAATGTCCATATTTCATTGTACTTCCTAATTCCACTTCCTGGTGCCTTACATTTCAGTATAATCAAAAGAAATATATATTTGGTTGAAGAAATGGAGAAAAATACTATATGTAGTCCTGGTCATGATGACGGTCCTAAAAAATCAAGTAAATCACAGTGCTTAGAGGTGTAAGATGTATGCTGTAATTATCTGCTGATTTACAATATCACAGTGTGTAATGAGGCTGTGGCACGCAGAGCCCAGGGCATAAATCACTGTCTTCTTGTGAAAATGACCAGAACTGTAATGAACCTAGATAGCAGCAGTGCTTGAAATATGTGCATTTCCCTGTGTCCTCTGCATTCCAGCCCAGCGGCACTCGCGTATATGCAAAGTGAGTATGTTCCTTAACAGAGATGCCACTTAGTAGCGATTGTGAGCTCACTTCATGTGTATGTGGAGAGCTAATTAATGTGATGTTGACCTGAACATTGTGCTCATTGACAGAGAAGTTCATTTTTCTAAATAAAATGTCACCGTGTGGCATGAGAATTTGGCAAACACAGACAAACAAAACTGTAAAGAAATGAAAATATAAGCAAGTATAATTTTCTTAAATTTAGATTTTCTTATATTTAAATTCTGATTTCATTAATAAACTAACAACACATTTTATGAATAAGATCAATTTGCTTGCATTTAGGCATATTGTCTTATTTTAGGAAATCTTACCAAGTACAATAGTCTTACTCTGCTGGCAGATAATTTTGCAACCTATAGTCCATCTTGTCTCAAAACAGAAACAGTTTATCTCAAATTTGAAAAGCATTTTTTTTTTTGCATCGTACTATGCTAAGCGTAATATTTATGTAAAAAATATATTATCCAGATTTTTTTCTTCATCCATCTATCCATCCACACATCCATACTGCTTATCCAGTAGAGGGTCACAGGCTGTAATTTTATACTTGAAATAAAATTCTGAACATGTGGGTTTCACTGATAAAATGAAATTATCAAAACAAAAGCATGGATGCAAATGGCTATGAAGTGAAGGAGTAATTTCAAAGAACAGGGAAGACATGGTGGCTGTTACTGGAGGAGCTGGTGGAATAATAAACCAGTGATGCTTTGTTAGGCCACAGGCGGATGTTCTGGGGTGATTCCAGAGGATGGACAACCATGAGGTATTAATTATAAAGTGGCACCGAAGGAAAAATAGGAAGCAAAACATCAGCAATTGAAGCAGCTAAAAGATGTAATGATTACGTGTACAGTGTGACAAAATTTTATTATTCACTTGCTTATCAGAACGTTTTATATAAAGAAAAATGCAAATGGTAGCTGGGTCATTAAAGAAGCAATCCATGTTAAATTTCGTGCATGGTGACAACACAGGATATGCCTACACACACCAATATGTTTTATGAGGAATAACACTTGTCTTTTAAGAATTTCACATACAATGCTGTATTGAATGGAGCCCCTGCAGAGATTAATTAAAGGAACATATTTTAGTATGAAGAAAACCGTACAAAGAAATTATGGAGACATAAGTTATAATCAATCATTCTGTCACTGAAATATTTGAGCTTATACTGGATATTGTCAATGTCAACCAGATAATTGTTATTGACAAAGACATTTATTCTGAGCTAACAGAAGGAACTTATTTATTTTAATATTGGTTAGAAGCCATCCGTCATAATTAATCTTAGAGTTATTAAATTTGCTGGTATAAGTGAATTCATGGGGCGGCCCCATGGGGCAGTGCTTTGCATGTTCTCCCCATCCCGCCCTGGGGTTTCCTCTGGGTTCTCCGGTTTCTTCACAGTCCAAGGACAAGCTGAGGATAATTGGCATTCCGAAATTTTCCATAGGTGTGATTGGTTTGTGTGCACTGTGATAGGTTTGCACCCCATCCTAGGTCATTCCCTGCCATGCGTGCGTAGGCTCCAAACCTCCAGTGACACTGAACAGGACAAGCGGTTACTGAAAATAGATGGATGGATGGATTGAACTGAATTCAATGTGCATGACTATAGTGTTTTTTACATAATTATTCTTAGGTGATTTATGTCAAAAAAACATGAAAATGCTTTGTAATTAGCAAATGCAAGAATGAAATGATGTTGCATCCGATGAAGATTAAGAACATTATGATTTATTATAACAAATTAAAATTTTAATGTTGAAGCATTGTAGTGTCTTTTTAAATACTGTTTAATATGTGGCTTTCCATGATACGCCATTACCTTTGCTGCTGACTCAAAGCATGCATCTTGAAGGTGGAACCCATGCTGTGCAAAGCCGTGTCTTGGTATTACAGGAACAGACATACTTCCCATGTGCAGCTCCGGAAACAGCCTAGGCTTTTTATTCAGTCATTGTGAGTGTAATGCATGTGATTACAGCTTCACTCTTGCTATTCTCCATTGCGATGCACCGCGAGGCGTTAAGTTTATGTAAAACCTCGATTTATTTCCTAGGCTGCAAGGGGTGGGGTGCAGGGTGTGTGTGTGTATGCGTGTGGTGGGGGTTACTTGACTAAATGGGAAACATAATTGATGTATAACCCTGTAGAATATTTGCAGATTCAAGCATAATCTATGTCACTCTTAGGATAAGCTCTCTTTGGCCATCTTATTGAAATTCATATAATACCAATAATTCGAATGAAAAGGGAACTCAGAGAAGAGCAGAGACAGTCCCATTTCTTTGATCATTGCCTATAAAACTCTTTTATTTTACTGATTTTTGGAATCACTCACATCTGCATGAATTTGCCATTAGAGCTAAAAGAAATTTTGACTATTATTACGACATAATGAAAACATGGAAATTCATTTTATTCTTATATTCATAGAAAAGATGCAAACATAAGTGATTCGTAAGTCTAAAGTGTATCACTTTAAAATATTAATGCAACCAATGTCTATGAAATGAATTTGGCTTCCTAAATATATCATAATTGATTTCATCTACTTTGATATTTAAAGTTTCCAAGGAAATGATAAATTGCCTACTTAACCCAAAATTGTTGTAGTTCCTTCCCTGTGGTTGACTGTGACAATTGTTCATAAAATGCCAATACATACATAAACACATAATGCAACCAAAGAGATAATTAAATGTAATAAACAAGCAAATAAATAATCAGTAAGCTTGCTAAAATGTATCATTTTATATTATTGTATCTGTTACAGTAGTTGTTCATCTGCAGAAACACCAAAACTCTTGATGGGTGCAGGAGAGTGTCTATTGATTAAACTGAAGAGAAAGGCTCTCATCCTCAATACTAAACTTCATCCTACAAAAGTATAAATGCTAGAATTGATTCCCTGTGACATTTCATTGTGACTATTAATAACATTTTTACCAAAAGAAATCCTCAATATTAACCTCATAGTTAACAGCTTTTTGGCATTCAAAAAGGCATCATTTATACATGCTAAACTGTGACAACTTGCTTTCGCAGTCGGGTTCATTTGGTCCCCACAATGTAATACAAACATAATCCCCACACACACACACACACACAGACTTTTGCGTAAATAGAATTTAAAATTCAACAGCAATACTGACATTTAGATTTATGTAAAAATGATAACTGCTAGATTTGTACTCAAAAGGCTAAAAACCGAAAACCACATTCAAACCTACATTCTCACATAACATACGTGTGGAGAAAAAGTATTTTTTATTTGTTTG
>JAODKF010000040.1:23787142-23799685 GCA_026779585.1 Mormyrus proboscirostris | reverse complement strand
TAGATAGATAGATAGATAGATAGATAGAACAAATTAATTAATATTTTGCAAGAGAGTGAATAAAATGTGGGATCCAATATGATGAAAATTACTCTAGAAGCAACCAAAAAACCAATATGTATATTCTGTGCCTTTATATTTGCACCACTGGACCAGGTGGACCGGGAAACTCCGCATTCTTTGCTCACTTATGCGGTTTCATCCTTTTAGAACTCTTTAGAAAAGACTTTGAGCCAGTACCAGAACAGGAATAAAGAGAACAATCCCCAGAATTCCAGGCATCATGACCCAACTTTAAGTGGAGCAACACTCGGTAGCAGTGCCACAAGCGGAATAAGAACCTATAATTGGCAACCCAACATAAGGCCAGCGGTGAGCTTCACTATATGGGCACTTTATGATGATCAGCAGAGAAAGTCAGGCGTAGGACCAACATAAGATCACACGAGGGGGTGGCTGTCTTGTTAAACGGACTGCAATGCCAAGCACTAAGGCGTGGGTCTCAGCGTGCGGCACCCACAGCAGTCTCTGCAATATATACTGCTTATCCATCCCATTTTGTCCGGGTTACATTCTGGAAGTGAAGATGTAATCATTTCTAGATGAAGAATTTATTATTATTACTATTATTAAATTTATTTCAATGAAAGGTTGTATTTTCTTATTTTTTTTTAGTGTGACATGAATTTGCTTCACCAAAAGGTGGATTTTTTTCTAACTCTTTTTGCAAATCTTTACAAGGGGTGCCAATAATTGTGGAGGGCACTGTACATATACATATATGTATACGCACACATATACATACTATATATGCGTGTGTGTGTGTGTGTGTGTGTATGTATATAATATAATACATACAGCTCTAGAAAAATTAAGAGAACATTCCATGTTACAAAAAATTAAAAATCTGCTTTTTAAAATCTGGTTTAATCGTGGTTCTGCAGGCAGAAGGCTACGCTGAGCAGCAGGCTGTTTCCAGGCTCGAAATATCTAAGACAGCAGTACACAAGAACAAGGTGTAACAGAAGACACTGGGACTGACCGGAAACCAGCCAGGTAGGGGGTTGAAGCCACTTTCTAATGGCAGAGATGACCATTGACTTATCCAACAGCTTCTCATGAATTGGAGGATGATTCAAGTGACCTTCAAAAGGGATAGGTGCAGGTGTGAAGTGCACTGCTAGGACAGTTCATATCAGGCTGGACTGTAGTCCCATAAAGCAAGGAAGAAGCCCTACATTAATGAGAAACAGTGAAGAACCAGGCTGCAGTTTGCAAGAAAGAAAAATTAGTGTCAGATGCAAACCCATCAATTGAGAAGTGAATGAAACAAAAAATGGTGCTGTGGAAAGATTTGATAATCAGGAGCCGTTCTATACAATCATGCCAACACATTTCATCGTTTCTTTCCGTATTTTGGCCAAGCAACCCAAAAACAAAACTAGAAAAGATCTTTTTCTAACAAGAAGCAGCACCGTGGTGTAAGCAGCAGTAGCTTTTCTCTAAGGTCCTAAGAAAGTATACGCCAAATCAATCATGTGATTCTGCATTAGCAAACAGAAGGTACTATATAAATAATGTGAACCAGCATCAGACAGTCTTTTTGTTTTTGAAAGAACAAGCATTGCAGAGCTGTCTCTTTGAACCGTGAAAGATAAAAAGCTTAGAGCTCATTTTAAGTATCTCTGAAACTAACTTGAACAGGTATATTTTCTGCCAAGAAAAGTCTGGTAATTGTGCAGAGCACATAAAGACCGAAATGTGTGACCAGTAATCATACCCTTGAGCAAAAGTACTTTAAGCTAAATTGCTTTAGGAAAATATATAGCTACTGCATGTGTATGAGTAAAGGTCAAACCATAAACTATGCATGTTATTAGATAAAAACAACAAAATAATATAAAACATTAATGTAATATGCCAGCTTAAATCTCTGAAAACTTTCTGAAAATACCGAACCGTGTTTCATGTTATCCACTGTGCTTTAAAATAGATTGAAGACGATGACGTGTGTGGCTAATATGAAATTATTATTTTTTTTAATTCATTCTTTAATTGGTGTCCTTTGTGGGAAGAAAAAATAGTCACATGCACACTACAGTGACCACCTAATATGGACTAATATGCTCAGTAAAGTGTCCCCAATGACTTCCTGTTATTTCCTCACGGAGGAACTGCAATTAAATTGTCATGTGTTTTTATGCCTCTCTGCACATTCGGGAAAGGCAGCTAGTGTATCTTACATGAGCACTTATATAATAGATCAGAAAAAAAGATAAATTCTTCAATATGCAGTTCACTGTTAAATGCATGGCATCACAGCAATCATGCTTTAAAGTGATTGTAACTGAATCATTCTCCAGATGAGTCTGCGATCATAGGTAACCTCTGGTTTTCCTTTTACGTTTCAAGACATTGTATTTCTTAGAATTTATTCCCTTGTATTCCATTCCGTTATATTTTTCAAATAAACAAACTGGGCTAACATAATTCATAGAGGACATGTTAGAATCAATCCAGCAGGGTTACACCTTCCAGTGCTTTGAGTATTTCCATAGCATGGCAGGAAAGGAAATGAGCTGTTACCCCTCTATTGCATACTCAAAATATATTAGGATACCGCAGCGGCTGCTTTGTACCATGACCTAGAAATATATAAACATCCTGACTCATGTCAGTGTGTAAAATTGTAATATGAAACAAACAATGATGTGGTAAACTAGGTTACAGGGACAGCTTTCCTGTGAGCAAAATACAAGTTGTGGTTCTTGTTTAGTGTGCCATTTTCCATTCTGCTTATTATCCTTTTCTGCCGGGCGTGAGAGAGTCATGTTAAATTTACAATACAGAAACTACGATGTACTGTAACAGGTACAGTTTTCGTATTCTTCCTTCTCGGCACAAAAGATAGCGATGTGCAATATTGCATTTGCACCCACTTAATTTTTTGAGTTAAACTTTGATTGCCACCATATCATAGGTGTAGTCTTCTCAAAGCTGTCATTAAATCAATCTGATCTGTTGCTGTGCAACTGAAACAAAAAGAATTAAGCAAATCAAAGGCCAGTTGTTCTCATTTTCCATTTCCATCTAAGCACCTAGTAACCAAGAATTTACATGAACTATATTTACATAGCAATTTCAGTATTTAGAGGTAAATTCATGATTTTTTGGTTATTTAAATTGTTAAATTAATTGAAACAGGTTGTTGTTGTTATTATTTTTATTGCTGTTATTATTATCATTATTATTATTAATAATAATAATAATAATAATAATAATAACAATGATGATGATAATCTGCAAGCATATTTTTTCCAGCACAACAACCTCAACATAATACGCCTCATCTTCTTATTGAATCTCCCCAATGCAACTACATAAATTAGACGGGTAAGATGATCATATGCAAGCCCGTCTCTGAGGAGGGGTGGGGCCAATTATTCAGGGCCAAAATAAACTGAGTAATGGACACCATTGTCTGCAACTGCTTGGTCACTGTAATATAGATGCAACTACAGAGTCACGTGACACTGAACAATGGGGATGGGTTGTGAGATATGGGTCATTAGGGAAATTCGTAATTGTGCCAACACAACGTAATTGTGCCAACGTGTACTCATACCGTACTTACAGTAACGTAGGCTGCAGTAAACTGTGTATGTGGTACTGTATACCTTTATAAATCTGACGTTGCAGTAGGTTTGTAATGTGTTGCTCTAGCAGTTCACTAGGCGATTTTTCAGCACAGTTCTATATGTGGCCTGCTGGTGAGTGAAACGTCGTTGTGCAGTACATGACTGTATAATGAAGAATAATAACTCACTGATTGCTGACAATTTATAGTATGACGTGAGTGTTGATGAATAAGAAGAGAATAACGAGAGTTTATCGACTTCTTCAGGTCTCTTGCACCTTGGACATGACTGAAATGCAGCATCTACTGGTGTAGTATATAGCCTACATATGTAGTGACTTCCTTTATGCTGCAACTAGATTTTAGAGATCCAACTTTTTCATGATTTAGAACGATTTTCACCAAGATTTGTTAGCGTTTCAACTAGTTAGCTGACTATGTGATGAGCTGTTACAGTAGGTTTACGTTTTTAACAAACATGAGCAGCTAAGCTACAATATTGAGATACTTTGACTACAATTCAATAACAAATGTTACTTTTCTTACATGACGTATTAGTGGTACTTAGCTTACTCCTTAGCACTACTAAGAGTAGGCTATTTTTAACATATTGGAACACAAGTGTTTCAGATCTATTATTTGCAAAGAGGAAGTATGATTGTACAAGTAGGTGAACAAATCACAATGAATATTTTAGGTGAATGTAATCAAAGGAACTGTGTGCTCGTGGGAGTTTAACTTGCACAAAAATGTTCTAATGGCAGAACAAAAAATGATTGGTTCAGAGTAAAGTAGGAGACCCAATCAACTAGAAGAGGTGGGACCAAGACATCGGCACTGTCACTAATGCACAGCCAATTTATATGTGGAACATCAACTTGTGAATTTATGTGCTGCCCCTGTCAATAAATGTAATTTTTTGTATGTACTTAACAATATAGGAGGAATATGTCTATCATCACATCTCTAATATTTAGCCAAAATAACATTTTCATGGGTGTAGCTGCATATAATCAGTGGAAAAAAAATCCTTATTTTAGAGCAGAGCCCCTCTAGAGGGAAAGTATAAGTGTACACGCACATGTGTGTCTGTAATATATTGCACACACACAGACACGCGCGCGCGCACACACGCACAACATGGATAGATATGGGAAACAAACAAACACATAATTAGGCAGCTCTCTCAGAGTCACACAAGAATAATTTCAAATAATTGTATTCTATATTACTGTAGTGAAAAAAACCGATGTTGAATGCAGGAATTGGTGAATTAAATATGAACCTGTATTGTTAACTGAACAATAAATGGTGGTAGGAGATTTATCTAGTGATATTAGCAAATTAATTCAAAACACTAAGCTTCAGGTCACCGGCTGGTTTTTGAATGTTAATAGCAACTCTTTCACTTCAAGGAGGGCTAGATTTACAGAGCTTAGGCTTACTGCCATTTGGTTTTTACAGTATGTACTATGCTAAACTCGAATGTCCTTTTAGGGGTAAAAAGAGGCCTTGTTTTTTTTTTTTTTACAGAGTTTTTAAGAGTAATTAACATCACAATGTGAATTAGTTGTGACAGTCAACAGTGGAGATAGTAATATAGTTGAGTGCCTCTGAGATTTTATTTGTTTTATTTGTTACCATTTGTGTCATATTGTTATCTGGCCTTTCTCTGAGAGGGTTCCTGATATTTAAATATTAAATATTTTTCTTTTTAGCTACAATTAACTTTTTAATGCATTGCAGTGCATTAAAATAATTATTGTAAGCATGGACTTACAATTCCTTTGTGTAAAACAACAATGTAAGCTTGACAGTCTGTCCAAATCATTTGAAGCATTCAATGAAAAATCATATTCAGGTCAAGGTGCTGTGGTTATGCTATATATCTTTTAAGACAGAATGTACTCTTTTGAAATATGTCTGACACATGTCATACTTTGGGATATTACTTGGCCAGATAACTGCAAAAAAGCAAACACTTTTTTAAATGTATTCCAAAACCATGTACTATTTATCAGTGCTTTCCAACAGGAAATTCTTCATGTGTTGACAGATGACCTCTGTAGGCAATCCACAAGAACAAGGAGGACAGTGACTTCAGTATTTTGGAATAACCACTCACTTGTTTGAAGGCTGTGTAATGTGCCACCCTTATTCATGCACAGATCCTGTGATCTTAGCCCGGAGAGACATTCACATATACACTTTAAAGGGCTATCATTGTGCAGAATCAGAGACGTACCCATTAAAGGAATGTGCTATCGACAAGAGGTCACATGATTCACCGAGCAGGCTGTTTCAATGGGAGACCACAGCTAAATGCTTGAAGTCAACGCCAGTCACATTATCTCCAATATTCCTGGCAGGAGCTTCCGTTCTGCCCAGAGTAGCCTTTGCTCTTCATAAGCAATATTCTGTCTGGGATGATATATGCAGTCATTTTTCACTTGTAGTGCATGGGCCATCTGATTGTCTTTTTGAAGGGCTTGCTTCACATTAAATAAAATGCACGTGCTGGGCTAGCCTCAGAATGTCTTGCTACTGCTCTTTGTGAGCCAAGAAATTTGCATTTTGTGTCCCTGATTGCAATGTCAATGAGCAAACAAAAAAGCCATACAGTACAACAGGGAATGTTAATCTTATCACTAACATCCCGCAAAACTAAATTTGTAAACTTGCTATACTCCAAGGGAAACTCAATTTGTCCACAGTCAACTATGTTAAAATCATAGGATAATAAAATTTGTTTAACCTTAATGAATAAGAATACAAATATTTAACATGTTTTCATATGTTTAAGACTAGATAATGGCCCAGGTTTTCCTGTCTAAATCTGACCCAGTGAAAGGGAAAACAATGCAGTAACTGAAGTCTGCAAGGAAGCTATTATTCCGAACAATTTGTTATGTCAGTGACAGTGAAATGAACGTCAAACCATATTTTATGTACGTTCTAACTGTTCCCTTGGGATGTACTTCATAGTACACTTTCACCTGAAACAGATATATCATGCCCTTGTTGACCCAGATGACCAAAACTCTTAATCAATGTAAGTGATAAATGTGGGCCTGGAGCAATGTCAAGGACATAATCAAAGAGCAGAGTAAGTAAACATAGTAACACTAACTCTATCAACACCACATTAAAATACGCTATTAATTTACAACACCTTTTTTGATGAATAGGAATTAAAAAAAAATAAAAACAGAAATAAATATGTTGACCTGTGCCAAGCTAATCTGACACAGTTCTGCAAATAAAACAATAAACTCAGTCAACAATAAAATGCTAAAAGCAAAAACAGATAAGAATGCCTGTGAGCCCCACATACAGCAAGGCGCTGCTTAAAAATGAAATACTCTCATGTCAACTATGTTATTTGATGTGTTGTTCCGACGTCCTTTTCAATTTTCATATGCAGTATTTATCTGTAAAAATATCTCAGGCACACAGGCTTTCAAGTAAGTAATCTAATGATGTCAGACTGTAAAAGAGGACATTTTAAAATTGCAACGGCATATAATCTTGCATTTATTTATTCAATTTATTTTTAAAAATTTATTAATGTCTTTTTCACTCCCATTTTTATATTTTTGAATATTCCATTTGGATTCACTCATTTCCCAGTGAATCTAATTAACTACAAATGTTGTATTTTTTATTTTCAGAGAGAAATATCCAAGTGACCTATACCCATAATGCTGAATATGTGTCACTATATATAGTCTTATTGTGGGTTTATAAATATTTTTCACCATCTTCCCTCTCTCTCTTTTCCCCAGAAAAATGGCTGTGTAACTTAATATGCTAAATCTACAAGAAACAATTGATTGGGTGATTAAACACTGAACACCACGGACTGTTATTCATATTAAACATTATTATCATTTCCATGGAACTAGTTTGATATGACTTGTGCTTTGTGATACGGTGCATTACTCTGCTGGAAGAACCCATTAGAAGATGGGTAAATCGTGGATGGTCTGTACTGTGATATTTAAACATTTTTTGATTGGTTTGCCAAGAAAACATTCCCCATATCATGACACCACCATCACCAGCCTGAACTGTCGGCACAATGCCGGTTGAGTGCATGGATTCATGCTGTTTACACCAAATTCAGATCCAACCATCTGCACGTTGCAGCAGAAATTGAGTTTCATCAGATCAGGAGGCCTCTTTCTAATGTCCGGCTTTTCGCTTTCAGTGAGCCTTTGGCCTCTGCAGCTTCAGTTGCCTGTTACTAGCTGACAGGAGTGGAACCCAGTATGGTCTTCTGCTGCTGTACTAATGTTCAGAGTGTTGTGCATTAAGGGATACTTTTCTGCTCACTATTGGTTTAAAGAGTAGTGATTTGAGTTACTATACCCTTCTTGCCAACTTGAACCAGTCTGGTCATTCTCTTCTGACCTCTCTCATCAACAAGAACTGCCACTCAGTAGGTGTTTTTTTCATCATTATGTGAAAACTCTAGAGGCTGCCATCCATGAAAATCCCAGGAAATCTGCAGTATCTGAAATACTGGAACCATCCTGCCTGGCACCAGCAAACATGCAATGGTCAAAGACACGTAGATCCCATATTTTTCCCATTCTGGTGTTTGAATTGATGATTATCTGAAGTTCTTAATCCATTTATGCATTGAGCTTCTGCCACATTAGTTTAGATTAGATATTTGCATGAACGACATATATCATTTGAATCTTACTATTGTTTAATTGAATTTCAGCACAGCGGCAAAAAAAAAATCTCTTTCTACAGATCTCATCAACAAGTGTACAGACAGAATCAATCCTCCATTTCACCATGAAATAAGTGCAGTTTTCAAGGCAGAGTAGGATCAATGTAAAGTACTGATTTAGTCTGAAGTAGGGTAGGGGGCTCTTTTACATCCAAGGTCTGCAGCCATTCTCCAATGGTATGCACAGACTTTAGGAATAAAAAATATTTGGTATTAGACATCATCTTGGTAACGCTTCCCAGTTTATGTGTCCCAGTTATCTCCACCAGCATCAGAAAATGATATGATAATGATAATTTGATAATGCAGAACATTAGACACATTATATTGCATGAACTGCCTTGTGCAGAGATGCCCCTATTATGATTCCACTATCTGTATTCATCCTTTCATGGTAAGGCATCCACAATTCTCCTTGGAATGGCTTTCCATTGAATTTCATGTGTCAATCAGTTGTTTGAATGTTATTCTACTGAAGATGTAGTAAACAGGAATTTATGAGTTAAAAGAATTATGTACAGCGTAAAACAATGCATGGTTGGTAATGGATTGTTTACTGATATTTGCATCGCAATGCAATAGTTTAGAAACTTTCATTAATGGGATTCAGGTTCTTTTAGTAAAAATATTATCATGGGTTAACATTAATATCAGCTTCAGCTTCAGAAATCTAGCACCCATTCGGGTTGCATCATTGCTGATCCACTGCAATTTTGCTGTGATCCTAGGGCCGACCCCAGAATGCACAGGTCACAAGGTAAGGAAGACCTAGGACGGGATGGCATGCCGGGGCACACACACACACACACACACACACACATTACGGGGCATTTAGAGACTCGGGTCCACGCATGTTGGATGGCTTTGGACTGTGGGAGGAATCTTCAGAGCCCGAAGGAACAAGGAGAGAACATGAAAACTCCAACTCAGAGCCTGGCAAGAATCAAACATAACCCTGGAGGTGTGAAACCGCAGTGCTGCTCACAGAGCCATGGGGCTGCCAGCAAGCTAGCATTTCTGATGAAATATAACATTAAAGCTAGCATTTCTGATGAAATATAATATTAAATAAACAAAACAGAGCCATGAGTAATGCCAATACAGATTATCTGCATAGTACAAAATGTTAAGGGAACTGTGAAGGAGTATTTCCGAGCTGCAGAATTGAATAAACAATAGAGGTCCCACGTGCATTTGTTTCACGAAACTGTTAACTAGTGCAAGAATTTAGAATTAAAACTTTATTAATAATTTTCAATGTACTGCATATGCATGTCTTAAAAAACAATGTCCTTCCATGTTTCTGTTATATGATAGATAGAAAGATGTGTTCATCCTCAAAGGCCACATAGATACTGCTGATACAAATCCATTTGGGAACAATAATATGACAGTTTTGTGGAGCTCTTTCTTGTGAGATGCAGAAAACTGCAGCAATGTCACTCTGAAATGAGCACCAAGCTGCGTGCTTCAGATTGCTCAATTTATCTTATAATGCTAGCATTATGAGCATCAACTCAAACAGTAACAGGTTATACAGCCAACAGATACATTACATGCAGTGTGCATCTGCATTATATTATGTCAGTATGAATTAACTGTGCTTCTGTTTTTGCAATGTGTATTTCATACTCAAAATAAAACATATTAATCAGCAGAATGGAAAAAACTTTCATTAATACTAACAGTAAATGCTACCAAACAACCTTACACCAGATACAGCTTGTACCCACAAGCAAATCCTAAATTATAGATCTGCTAATAATTGCAGCCACCAGAGATATGACTAACAGCTTTGGACTGTTTTAAAATCCATTATCATTATCATAGATTGATTTGGTTAACAAATGTAGTTATCCATGGCGATTATCTAGCAGATCAAAGTGATACCTTAAAAAAACAGTGTAAATCACAACAGTCCTGTCGACTTATTTCAAATCTGCAATTTGAAGTAAAACCAGAAAGGATGTTGCTACCACACACATAGACACAATAAAGCAAAATCTTCAATCTGTCCCCCATTTCTTTGCATCCTCATTGTGGTGCATATATTCACAAAGATACCGCATTTACCTTCACAGAAATTGCCTAAAACCATTAACATTTAATTGTATGTGGTACAGCTAAAGCACAAGGCAGCCAGTTGTTATATTGTACATGATACTTGCATTTGGAAGATATATTAAAGGAATAAGTAGCATGTCAAAAATAATACTGCATTTTGCATCTAACAGTGCTGCTCCCATCATTTTGAATCCGGTTGAGGTAGTTCCAGCCCCCTCTGTTGACAACCGTAGGACATCTCTACTTTGAGAAATATAATTGAAGGTTTGTCTTGTTATCTTTCCAGCTGACAGCAATTACCTGACAGACCTTCTGCCTATTAAGTGTGGCGGGAGTTGCGTCGGCAGAAGGTCGGTTCGCCTGCCAGAGCTGCCTGTTGGTCATAAACATTTGAAACGCAACCTGTGCTTCTTCCTTATCACTTAGTGTAACCTGAAACACTACAGACTCCGCTGGCAACCACAACACTTCAATCAGAGACTCATAAATTCTGCCTAAAGGCAACAAAAGATTTTTAAATCTCTTTGACACAAGCAGCCCACACATTTAGACATTATTGGGAACGTCTTTTCTTACTATTTTTCTTTCCTTTCTCCATTCCCTTTCATTGTTGCCAAACTGAAACAGTGGAATGTAAGAAGTGGGTACTAGAGCTGAAACTCCTCACACCAGTGAGAGATCACCCAGGAGTTCTTGTGGGTGGGAACTAGGGTTATGATTTTCAGTGATGGGAATAACAACGCTATAAAAATACTGCGTTACTAAAGACGATACATTTTCAGTAACAAGTATTCAAACGAATTACTGTTTCCCCCGTTACAACGTCGTTACCATTACTGACAATAAAATGCACGTTACTATAACTGAGAACACTGAAGCGTTTTTCATGCGGTTTCATTTCATTACTCTCGGCCATATGACCTCTCTTTCTCTGGGGTGTGTGTGTTCGGGGCCGGAGCGGTACACATAACCAGTGATGATGATTGGTGTGTCTGTAAACGTGGTGTAACTGAGAACGCGACGATTGGCTTAGAGTGAGTAAATTTCCATTGATTGCCAATCAGAGGCAGAGTAGTGCGGGTGTTCACACACAAGCACACGCACAGTCCGTCACACACACCAACATCCAGGAATCACAACGATGGCAAGTCCAACAAGTTCAAAGGTAGCTTTAGCAAACTGGAAGTATAAGCACTACTTTTCCCTCGCTAAGGTGAAAGGTAAAAATGTTTATGTAACATGCAACTTATGCCGAAGAAAAAAGGAGTCTCTCTGTGTCGGTGACAAGATGTTGAATTTGATAGTTGTCTCTCACGTTGTCCCACAACAACATTAAAATAGTGAAGATTAGTGTACAATGTTTTATATTTCTTTTTGTTTTATTAAATTAGATTTTTTTTAAGTAACGCAAAAGTTACTGGTAATTAGTTACTTTTATAATGATGTAACTCAGTTACTAACTCAGTTACTATTTGGGAGAAGTAACTAGTAACTATAACTAATTACTTTTTTAAAGGTACATGCCCAACACTGATGATTTTCAGGCTCAACCAGGATGTGCAGAGTACCATAGGGTTCCACTTTCTATAAAACTTATTAGCTGTCCTGCCCGGTTGGGATATTCAAGGTTATACTGTGTAAGAAGCACAACACCTGGAGTGACCATTGCAGTTTGATGAATGTACAGACTGTGTCATTTATACGTTGATAAACACCTTCAACATAACAGCTCCTTCACCTTGTGAAGAACATATGCACACAGTACACACATTAATTTAACGCATCGGTATGGTGCAGAAAAACAAGCAAGTAAATAACTGAATACCTCTATCCCAGGTCACTGACCATATCGAAAACATAGGAAGAAGAATGAGAAAGGTTAGGAAAGGCTGAAATGACCTCAGGCGTGGAATATTAGCTCTCCTGCACTGATAAGAGAAGCCCTTCTGTCCTTATGAGGACTCGGGGAGTCTCAGGTAAGATGAGTTAGAAAAATGACAACGTCAAGCAGACCAAGCAGTCTAAGGTGCAAGTCTTTCAGGCTTACAGTCTGTTTTTCCTTTCTTAGTAGCTCTGACTACTCATACTTTACTGCACA
>JAODKF010000040.1:23776134-23787042 GCA_026779585.1 Mormyrus proboscirostris | reverse complement strand
CTAAGGTGCAAGTCTTTCAGGCTTACAGTCTGTTTTTCCTTTCTTAGTAGCTCTGACTACTCATACTTTACTGCACACATTACTTTGTAAAGCACATTACTGCACATATTACTGTTCAGTGCTAGATTATTATGCAAGAGCAATGTTTTTAGTAGGAGTCCAGTTTAAGCAAATTAAATAAGGTTACTTTCGATTCCCTTTTGGTATCATTAAAAAACATTTACAGAAAAATTAGGGACTTTTTAACCCTTCACAAAATACAAAAAGGTCAGCCAACCTGAGGATGATTCAGTGAAGCACAGGATAAAAAAGAAATGATAAAGTGGACTCAAAAAGTGAGTTAACTAGTGGATGGTTTGTTCAAAAGCACAAAAACACACACAAAACCACAACAAACAAACCAGACCCATCACTCTGAATCCAGTTGAATCCAGTTCAGTTCTGCTTCAGAATGTGGATAGATTTAAGTACTCAGCTATTCAAAAACATTGACATCTTATTATGGAGGCATGCTTAGCTACCACAGATACCATGAACACTGCTTAATTTCAGAGCTTATATGTTTTATTATAAATGACCACCGTTAATTTCTACCTTTTCCCCAGAAAAGGTACATTTCTGTCACTGTATTTTTTTTCGGCATTCTAATCGTTACAGCTAATTTTGTCTGCTAAAATGTATCTACAGTATGTATAAGGTAACTATATTAATCCCATGGGGATTTTTTTTTCATGTACAGGAAATGCATAGATACATATAGTGAAAAACAACGACAAAGTACAAAGACAGTACACGGTACAAAAAAGCAGACATGCAAACAGTATACAATACACAAACAGAATATTGTGGAAATAAAATATTGTGCAGGGAATTAAACAAGGAAAGAAAGAAATCAAGAAAAAGAAAGAAACAAACAAACAAATGGTGTATGCGCAATATACATAGTGAAAGTCCTATGTGTTTCAGATGAAATGCTGTTGAAATGTGTTATGGCTAGAGGTTGGGTCCAGTGAGTCCAGAGAAGATTTTATGATGCCTGATGACAGCAGGCAGGAATGATCCTCAGTTTTATTTGGGAGAATCCTTCTTGAGTTCTATGACACAACCATTAAGTAATTACGGTATGTGCTGTTTTTAATGCATTGTGCTGCTGAAGAAAGGTAGCTATACAGTATAACACTGTAAATAAAACAGATGAGTAATTCACTGGCCTTGACATAAAAATCAGTAGAAATTCTGTCCACTGAACTGGAAAAGAATTAATGAATTCCTCGAATGCCATCTACAAGTGGCAGTGAAACCAGGTGCTTACTGGTAACCCTAACACTTTTGGAGAGGGTTATTTAGAGCTCATTGGATTTTACCCTCACGGTCAAATATCTGACAGGGGAAGTGTTAGAACCTTCTGGCAGCAACTGCCAGATCCAGCAGTCAGTCCCTTACACTGAGACGCTAAACTGAAGGTCATCTAATTATTTTCCCATCTTTCTATCTCCACAGCAATTACCTGAAAAGGTGCCAAGCCATTGAAACGACTGGACTGCTTCGTCATGTGCCTGAGTACCTCAGAACTAACTTTTTTATTTCCCAGAAAGCTCCAGGGAGGCTGGAAACTACATCGATGCCCTCCAGTCACTGGACACTCAGTTTGCCGCTATGGACGAAGGCAGGTTCTGAAGGGTATTCTTGGGTCAGTTGGCTGCTCTGATTCGTACTTCGTTCTGGTCCGGTTTTGGGTAGCCTAATGGGCTTGACAGGACTGGTACTTAATGTACACAGTCGGATCCACAAAGCACATTGAGAAAGTGTACAGAGTTAAATATATTCTATTTTATTTTTCAGTACATAGTGTGAAAATTGGATACTTGACTAAAGTAACCTGTGGAGATATTTCAACTAGAAGCAAAATTTGAACAAAATGAGGATGAGCAAAACAACAATTTGGAAACATTTATTGTGAAATCATAAGGGTGTAAACACTTATTCAAGCAGTGCTTTTAAAGATGTTTATTTTTTGCTTTGAATCTATACTTTAAGATTACCGCATTTTACCCCAATACAAACTTCAGATTGATTACAGGAATTGAAACAGGTCAATAACAGAAGATCACAACACATGAAGCATGGTTACCAGGCAAAATAAAACAGCTTATATACAATGTATAATACAGATATTGAATTTAATATTTTTACTAAGGCTCAAGGTAATTTTGTTACTTGTCAAATTAGGATATAGTTTGTACCCTAACTAATAATACAAGTATTATCTGAATCACCAGACTATGGCAATGATAAGTGCTTCTGACACAATGACCCTATCTAGGACAAATTCCCTAGGCACATCACACAATACCCAATACCTAGACTTTGAATGAGTCTACAGAGGGTGAAATTATGAAACATAATGACAGATTTGGAAAATCAAAGCCTTCATGGTTTAGAAAGGCCATCCAATGAGGACTAACAACAAAAAAGCAGTATAGGGCATAACTGCAATAAAATTATACATAATATAGCATTAACATTTTCCCTTTGTTTCAAGCAAAAAAGAAGGAGCCAAGAAACATTTTCTTCAAGCCTCTTAGTTTGGGATGATGCAGAACAGCTTCCTACTGTAGCAAGGAGGCAAGTTTGGATAATAAACAAATAATATTTTTTGGAAAATATTTATGACATGACTTGGTCAAGTAACCTACAAAGAGTCAAATGTGGATCACAGAATGAAAATTAAAGGACTGAGATGTCAGTGAGTATATAAATGATTCAGTTCTATATTTGTGTGCTCTCTGCTTCGCATGGCCGATCCTAAGAAAATGAAAGACATTCAACAGCACTGACCTGATAACTAACTACAGCTGAAAATCAAAGCATTTTTTCAGCTTTAATAAGGAAATGTGGATTTTCTTAAGTCTCCATTAAAATCGTTTAAAGCAGAAACATATACATGACAGCCAACCTGATATGCTTTGAAAATTACTCCACTTTAGCTAATAAACTTTTCTTTGGGATGTTTGAACATGTGCAAAGGGTTACATGGTACTATCAACAAAATCAGTGTAATCATCTATCCATCCATCCTCAGACAGCTTGGAGCCAGCCACAGGCAGCACAGGGCACACTCTGGACGGCACGCCAGTCCATCGCAGGCCAATGCTACAGACGATGTAGAAGCACCAGTTAGCCTGACTGCATATCTTTAGATTGCAGAGGAAACCAGAGTCTCCCAATTAAACCAGCATGAAGAGAACATGCCAACTGACACATAGAGCAGAGTCAGGATGGTAGCCCCCAATCCTAGAGGTATGTGGCATCGGGGTTACCCGCTGAGCCTGTGCATGCCCCTAACAAGCCACATAAATGTGAGGTTTACATTTAAACAAGAAAAAAATACCTACAAAATTAACAGAAAAGAGCTAGAATAGCAGGTAACATCGGGAACGTTCTCACTCCAAATAAAGATGCGTGACAATACAAAAAGTTGTTGTCGAGTATTAAGTTGCTTCATTTGTCTGCATTGTTGTAAAACAGTGAACAAATTGATTAATTAATGTTGGAATCTACTCTGTATTATTGGGAAAAGTTTGGCATTTCAAAGTAAAGCATAGCCCTTTTATAAGATAATCTATTATAGACAGTGACTGTATCTAGGTCATGTAAACAAGGTCAGGTACAGTAACAAAGATATACTGTTTCACGTTGCATATTACGTTACTTGAATACAAACACTATCATTCATGTACTATAATAATATAAATTAAAACAGACTCTTTGGTCACTTTATGCATTAAGGGGAAGGGACTCATAAATCATAAATACCTGTATAGTATTCAAAAGTGATTGCATCTCCATAATTTGTCATAATTTAGGAGAATGACAAATTATTTTAGGGCAATTAAACAATACCTTCAATTTTGGACTTTGTTTTTTGTGCAACAAAAAAAGACAAGTGAGGGTCAATCCTGTATTATTACTTGTAATCTGGTAACAAACTAAGGCCATCCTACTGCCAACATCCTGCAAAGGACACACCCAAACAAGTATCACTGAAGCCCAGATGAGTGACACTTGAGGAAAACTGAACCATCAGCTCTCTTACAGTAAGTACAGCACTGTTGTGGTCCATTAATTAAAAAACATATATCCTTTACAACAATGTATGTACCATCTACCTAGATCTTTAATTACCATGTAAAATTAAAATTTGGAAAAACAGAAAATAAATTATGTCAATATTATCTGCTAAACCGTCCCAGATATTGTAGCTCTGACTTGTATAAGATGTTTTTTCATTAGATTTAATGGCTAATGTTAGGGCTGACTTAAGATAGACACTGCAATTCAATGTCATTCATGCTGTTCAGTGTAATAGCTTAATTTATTGACCTAAAATATGCCTTCAATTCTATTTCAAGCCTGCCTCCCCAGCATGTACCGTCAACAGACTAATTCATGAACCACTGCAAATTTCACAGAGGGTTTCAAAAACATGTGATAATGATATGCAATATTTAGGAAGTTGACAGTTTTGCATTGCAATGTTGAACAATTAAATCTGACCTTGAGAATGCTTGTCCAAGATTATCATAATGTACTGTTAGAATTCAGCATTTTCATTTACTTAAAGAACACTACATTGAATTTTTCAGCTGATTTTTGGATATATGCTATACCCAGTTAACAGCCAAATATCCTTCCCTATTCATTCAGTCAATAACAAACCTTTGCTAGAAGCACACAACAAGTGTACGGAAATGAGATGGCCAAAGTGTAACAATAGGAGCCGTAACAAAGGCAAACTATGACGCGAGCAGGTAAGACAAAGTGGCCTTATAGGAATTCTGTCAGCAGAAATCAGTTCTGGCAGGCACTCAAACTACACTTTGAAATTTGTTTTTCAAAACATGAACCCATTTTTAAGCACCATTAAGCCAATAAGGGTGATGGTAAGACTGCATCCCGGAATGCTAGGCAGCCAACACCAGCGCAGTGCGGGCAGGGTGTAAAAAAACAGCCATTTTAGTGACTAAATCAGTTCACTCAATCAATGTGAATAGAAACAATCCTGTCAGTTTCAACTACAAATTAGAGATTTCTCCAATAAATTAATGTTTTTTTTCCTCCAAATTTTTGCCTTAAAATATTACACATAGTCTGTTTTCAGATTTCAGTCATTTAATAATAACAGTAGTAATAATAATAATAATAATAATAATAATAATAATAATAGAGAAATGAATACATTTATAATCCCCTTGAGGGTTTTACAGACTCAAACCGAAATATGTTACTGACTTAAACAAGGACAACGTTTTCATTCCTCAAACTGCTGTTACAAATGTTTCTTTATACAGAATGAAAGCACAATCAATCACTTTCAGTAGTTTGAACTAAATAATGTTACAACCTTGGAAAAACGCACAATGATTTTAAGGCCAGTCAATATTGTATATTTCTCACGTCTTACGTATTGCATTGTAAAGTTTTAAAATAATATTAAGGAATAGTTTTGTACCCTTGACAAGTCTGTGCATATATATAAAAAAAACTTCCATTCCAACAGCCCACAAATAAACTAATAGCCTTGTCAAAATGAACTCTGTTAACGCAGAGATAAAACATACTTTTATAAGATTGCCAAGGAGGCTTATAAAATGTGTCCCTATGTATTCCACTCTCTGCAAACAAAAAGGTCAGTGTCACCTCTTGTGCGATACCCTTTATGGCACTTCCCCACCCCACAATGCCATTTGTCTAGACGTTATTTTTTTTCTTGTCTTTTACAATTAAAAAACAATATCAACATCAAATATGGGCATTGGCATCAACTTTAGTCCACTTAAGTAAAAAGCTGCACAGTCCTCCATTATAACGGCCAGGTATTATCACTCATGGGGGTAACTGTTTATCTGCTGTGGGTTTGCTCTGTCATTAGACATCAGAATGTCTGAGCGCTTGGAGCAGCCAGCACCTTCTGCTACTCCCATTACAGAGCAAGCTTACTGCATGTTGGCACAGCGCCAGGTCATTCCTTGAAGAGCAATACTGCCATCTATGGGTCATTTTAATATTCCTTCCTGTGTGTTCTATCACTCTATTGTAAATCTTCAAATTAATAGGGGGTTTGCAAAATCATGATAGAGAATCATGAAGTAGATAAAAATGAACATTCTAAGAGATTCTCTGCTTCTTTTTTCATCATTAATTCTATAACATATTTAATCATTCACTGTATGATGCAACTGGTAAGTTTAAATTATTTCATAGTATTCATTATCAAAATTGTTTCTCTAGATTAAGTTTTTTGTGAAAACCTGACCACACACACATACGTACATGTTCTGGCAATACTGATTTAGACGCCAAAAGGAAACATTAAAATGTAATAAACAGAAATGAATAAAACTATATCTATGACTGACACACACAAGCAGGTACACATAGATATATCAATTTTCGAGCAGCTGTTTGATTTTATGTGAATTCCGACAGGAAACAAATGTAAAAAGGCCAGAAAAAAATGTTTCCTTTACATGCTTTTTGTTGCTTTGGGTAACCGAATAATTTACCATTAAGTTTCTCATCCTTCCAATCACTAACACAGCCCATGTGGAGCTTCATAACCAGCAACTGGTTTGTCTGTGCATTTACAACATTAGCTCAAAATTTAAACCGTAATACAAAATAGCTAAACAATAATATTAAATGAAAATGTTTGGTCTTTCTAACAACAAAATGTGTACATATTCATCCATTTTTAAAACAATGTACAGAATCATATGAATCGCCTCATTATTTTCATGTTTTGGCTTGCATGTATATGAACGGGGCTGTAACAGGCAGATCCTCGTAGAATCACAAAGCAGAGCAAACAGCATACACTGGCACTTCAGTGCGGCTGCATCGAGTAACTGTATGCTGAGCTTATAGACCAGTAAATGTGCTCTTTTACCTGTTTGCTGTGCAGCTGCCCCTTTGTCTTGAATCCACCCTGGGAGCTGCATTCAGAGGCACTGAAGTGGTCTGAGCTAGTGGAGGATCGCTTGGAGAGGGTATCGCAGCCCCCAACAAAGGTGTTGTCCAGCGGGAGCTCCTGAACCACGAGGTGCTTCTTCACCGTCACGGGCGTGTCGGCTTTGAGGTGGAAGGCCGAAGGTGGAGAGGCCGACTTGTAGTGCCGGGCCAGGTCGGGGCTACTGGGTTTAAAGGTGGACGTGGGTGTTGTGCGCCAGTCAAAACGTCCCATACCTTGTTCCTCCAGCTCTGCTGGAAGACTGATAGTGCCATTAATAGGTTTGCGCATTGGGTCATCGGGTTTGGTTTCTTCAATGGTGACGAAGTTCAGCAGGGAATTTTTGGGAGACTTTCTTTTCTTTCGCTTCTTTTTCTTGTTTTGTTTGTTTTCCTGATTGGGGGACATCCATTCAGCACCCTGCTTTTTCCTCTGTGCCGCCTTGAATCTCGTCGCATGGCGACAGCGAAGCAAAACAGTGACGAATATGACCACGATTACAACCATAGCCCCCGTCATAATAGCAATCATAATTGTCAAGTAGTCTCCATTGGAGTAAGTCTCACTGCTGTCCCCTATGTTCCTATCCAAGGGGGTCTCCATGGTTCGGCGAATGAGGTCGTAAATATGCGAGGCATTGCCTACAGTGTCATTCACATATAGAAAGACCAGAACCAGTGTGTGGAGTGACTTTGGGTAACCAAGATCGCTTATGTTAACCACCAGCCGATGGAGACCAATGTCAGCGACGGACGGCTTCTCCTCCAGGGTAATGTTTCCCGTTACAGGGTCGATCCTAAACAATCCATTGTTGTTGCCACTTACAATGGTGTATTTCAGCTCAGCATTCATTCCCGTGTCCCCATCCACTGCAAAGACCTCAGCCACAACTGACCCAGGGATAGAAGACAGGGGCACCAACTTGAACGAAGTATTTGATGGGGGATAAATAACAATAGGGGTGTTATCATTGACATCAATGACATTTATGGTTACCTTGGCAGCCGAGGAGCAAGGCGGCCGCCCGCCATCCATTGCCCTGACATCAAAGGTGTAAGAACTCTGCTGCTCTCTGTCAAAAGACACATTGGACTTTATAACTCCAGAAAAGGGGTCTAAGATGAAGTTTTCATCGTCATTCAGTATGGAGAGCATCACGGCCGCATTCTCTCCGGCATCAGCGTCGGTGACTGTGATCACACCCACTGTGCTGTACTTGGGCAGGTTCTCTGACACGAAGAACTGGAAGTGGTTATGGGTGAACTTGGGGCTGTTGTCATTCTCGTCCTGTACAGTGACGATGACGGCGGCTTGGCTTTGAAGCGGGGGTGTCCCATTGTCTCTTGCCGTCACTGTAAACAGAAAGCGTTCCTGGTCCTCTCTGTTGAAAACCCGCGAAGCTGTCAAAATCCCCGTTTTTCGGTCAAGGTCGAAGAAGGAGGCATTGGGTCCGAGCTGGTAAACAATCTCTGCATTCTTTCCGCTGTCCTCATCCATTGCGCTGATGGTGGTGAGGAACAAGCCCCTTTTATTGTTCTCCATGACTGCCAACTCGATTACGGGCTGAGTGAAAATGGGGGGGTTGTCATTCTCATCCTCTAACCTCACTCGGACTAAAGCTGTCTGATTTAAGCTTGGCTTGCCAGAATCAGAAGCTACAATTTTAAAGTTATATTCTTTGGTGCTCTCATAATCAAGCAGTGAGGAGGTCTCTAACAAATATTGGTTATCATAGACTGCTTTCAGGTGGAAAGGGACATCCTTTTCAATAAAGCAAATTACTTTTCCATTGACATCTGTGTCCTTATCTGACACTGAAATGAGAGCGATTTTGGTATTAATGGGGTCCTTCTCAGACAGGAAAACTGTGCCATTAATTGGACTGATAATATACCTCAGATCTATAGTTGGAGGATTATCATTAACATCTGTTACATTAATAATAACACTGGCCCTAGCTGGGCTAGAGCTACCGTCGCTGGCCAGCACTACCATTTTGTGGATTCCACTTTCCTCTCTGTCCAGTAGCCTTTGCACCGTTATAAGGCCTGTGGTGGAGTTCAATGTAAAAAGCCTTTTAGTGACTGATGAAACCTGGGGTCCATAAACATATCTGATCTCAGCATTGGGCCCAATATCTGCATCTGTGGCTTGTAGTTGCACCACAGAAGTGCCCACTGGGGAATTCTCCGGTATATGGACCTCCATCTGGCTTTCTTTAAAAACCGGCCGGTTGTCGTTCACATCCGTCACAGTGACCTGAAGGATGGCTGTGCTGGACTTGCGAGGACTTCCCCCGTCTTCAACCTTGATCTTCATCACATAGGTGTCCTTCTGCTCCCTGTCTAAGTTCTGCTGCACGATCAGCTGCGGCCACTTCTCCCCCTCAGGCGTCTCCACGATATCCAAGCCAAAGGCATTTTGCCCATTTATAAGCTCATAATGCTGCACGCTGTTGAAGCCGGTGTCCGGATCAGTGGCGGAAGGGATTGCAAACCGGCTGTTAATCAGCGTATTCTCCGGGATGGAAATGTTTATAACAGGAGAAGGAAACATGGGAGCGTTGTCATTTGTATCCTTCACAATTATTTTGATTTTAATCAGCCTAAAATAGTCATTTGGAAGGATGACCACTTCGATTTCAAAAGAACATTCATTTTCCTCATTGGAAGGGCTGGGACAGAGCTTTTCTCTATCAATGCGGTTGGAAGTTGTAAAAATTTCTCCTGTACTGCTCAAAACTCTGAGCAAGGGGTTATCCCCAGCTTTAGAAACCAGCCTGTAAACCAGATTAGCACTCGCTCCCGTGACAGCATTCGTATGTGAAATGTTCAGATCCTTTGGTATGTTTCCAATAAGAGTATTCTCCTGCAATTCTTCTCTAATAGGGTATATCAATTCTTGGGCAATAGCTGGATCTAGCCAACAGAATGTGACCACGGTGGCCAACAGGTAAAAATCCTTAGGGTCCATAGCAACTGCTTAATGGTCTTCCAGTTGTTATTTCAATCGTTTGTTGTCTGCTTTCATGCACAGCTGTGCTAGAAACCAAGATTCATCAAACCCTGAATTTGCAGGAGCCGCTGCCAGACCGCCCTATAAATAAACGATAATAGCAATGTTACTTATTACTTGTAAAGCAACCGCACTGTTGAAAACATGACGGAAAAATGCATGGCTCTGTAAACTAATATCCATCAAATTGCACTTGATGTTTTAAATGTCATAATCATCAGAACATAGCGATTAACATAAAACAAGACAAATGATCCAGTAACTGTTTTCCTCCATAATATATGCTGTTTTTTCGCATCATCCTCGGAAAATAGCCCCTTTAAGTCTGTTAGCCATTCCCCAAGGTAATGCCAAATCACCCCGAGTAACCATTCAAGTACTCAGCATCATCTTCCAAGATGCAATCCAATAAAATACAAAACTAGTCTCCAGGCGACGTTTCAAACACTTGATAAACTTAAGGAAAAAGCGCGTCGTTTCCAAAACAATATTAATAGTCATATTTCACTCAACAAAGAATCACACACTTGTACACTAACAAGAAAAAAAATAAACAGATTTTGAAAAATTAATAGTTACAGTATGATGCGCATTTTCTTACCGCTTATAAAAATGTACTGTCAGCGAGGGTTTGGCTGAAGACGAGCTTCCCGTGGCCAGATATTGCAGCCGCACATGATTCCCCAAGATTATGGTTCCCGCAAGCAGCGGCCGTAAGAAAAAAACAAAGCGAGTCCAAGTGCAGCTTGTCAAGCTGCTCGATCATTCTCAGTGCAGCTCCAGACCGACCCGGGGAAGGAATACGCGGTGATCCATCGGAGAGAGAGAAGCGATGCTCGGGGTGGCCGGGGAGTCTGTGTGTGTGTGTGTGTGTGTGTGTGGTG
>JAODKF010000040.1:23751781-23776118 GCA_026779585.1 Mormyrus proboscirostris | reverse complement strand
GGGGGCTGGGATGGCGGGGCGGAGGGGTCAAAGATTGACGTGGTAACGAAACATGTATCAATTAAAGCCTTCGTTCTGGCTTTCAACTTTGCACCGCTGCCTACGATTACACTCACGCTTGTGCCGCAGGTCGCTTGCGATCCTCTTCAGTAATCAGGATCACCTGATCGTACTGTGCTCCTTTGCTCAAAGCGGGTCCATGCAGTCGCTCCGCATCACCGTACTCCATAGAAGCCCGTGTGGCAAAGACTGTGGAATCTATGTGCAGAGGGAGCCCGTGCCTTACTTTTTCTATTTCAGAAAGGAATTACTGTATAAGTTCACTCTGATCAATGTCCATTTACCAGTGTAAGTGATGCCTGTTTTCTGCTAAATTAAGGAAATACATTTTCTTTTCGCTATATCCCAAGTGTCATCATCCAGCTCTGATCAGATTTCCGTGATGGTAACAGGTACGTACATGTCCATATAATCTAATCGTATAACAGTGCAATTACAGACTCCCGTGCCTCGCACACTACCGCTTCTCAGCGCTGGATTCCATGCAGTAACTCTCTACAAACCCGGCGGGGGGGGGGGGAGTAAGTTACACCACCAGCACGCCCCGCCCCCTGACAGCACTTATTGGGTCGTTTCTCATACTGCGTCACGTTAAGGGGAGGGGCAGCAAGGCCATTGGCTGGACCCAAAGTCACTTATGCTAAGTGCGAGTCGGTGAAAATACTTCCTGAGTTGCTGCAGGCTGCAGATGAAGCTGGACTTTCCTTTGCTGCTTGTGAGTGTCCCTGGTGTCCGCACGAAGACAATTCGCAATTCCCTCACTTTTTCATATGCCAATTTTTGGTTAACACTGTAGATACCTGTCACAAAATGGCCCTTTATTTACAACGTTCATGCTGCCGAATAGCACAAATCTTGGTACCAGACAATCAACGTTGAGAACTAATGTTGTACACTGTGACATTCATAATTTCCAGCAACAGCATAAAACTAAACACATACAATTTAACCCTTGGATGAAAATAAGTAAAAGCTGAGGGTTCCGCGGTCTGTGAGACGTTCGGTAAACCGTTATATTTCGGTTACTTATTAAGTGTCCTGTCTAATACAATACAAGCTATTCTACTCAGTTCTGGGTTCAGTTGGTCGAGTTCATATTTTAGAGATATAAGTATCATGTTTTGCTCTGATTTTTATGATCTGCTATGTTTGTCATACAGTAACTAAAAAAAAAAACTCGGTATATGTTATTTCATCATTTGAGTGAAAATTTATGTGCATTTGCTCAGCATGTGCTGCTCTTCTAATGCAGTATCTGCGGAAGACTGTGGTGCTATGGTAAACACTGCCACCTAGAGGTCACGCGCTATAAATGCGAGATTTGCCGAATGAGTTTAAATAGAAAGTTAATATCCGTTTCAAAAAACACGATCTGAAGACAATTAATAGAACAAAAATTCTATCTATCTATCTATCTATCTATCTATCTATCTCACTCATATATATTCATATAAACTTACTTAATCATATAATCACTGTGGCCTCACACCTCTGGGACCAGGCATCACATCATCATTGCAGCTCCTTGTGTGTGGAGTTTGCATGTGTCATCGTGGGGTTTCCTCCGGGTAGTTCAGTTTCCCCCCACAGTCCAAAATCATGCTAAGGTGAACGGCAGGTTTCGAATCGCCTGTGTGTGCGACTGGTGTGAGTGTGCCCTGCAATGGGTTGGCACTTCATTCTGGCTTGTTCCCCACCTTGTGCCTATAATTTACATATAGGCTCTGGACACCCACAATCTTTGTATAGATGTATAGTCTTCTGAAAAGCAATACAGACCAGCTGAGCTGCTCAAAAGCCAATTTCAATAAAAGTTTTATATGCAAATTATATGATTCATTGAAGTGATATCAGTTTACATATATTTCTTGACTTTTATATAGTGTATTTGCTACTTTTGTGTATTTAATATTACATTAACGTTTAGATCAGATAAGTCTGAAGGCATATCATCTATGTATCCTAACAATATTTTACCCATTGAATGTACTCTGACATACATACTCTAATTCTCTCTCTCTCTCTCTCTCTCTCTCTCTCTCTCTCTCTCTCTCTCTGTCTCTCTCTCGCTCTCTCTCACATACACACAGAACAGTATTCATATCTGTGTAGGGATCCTCCATTGGTTCCTATGGGCATAACTCTAATCCCAACAATGACATTCTTAACACTTACCCAACCTTAACCTTAACCATAAGTATCCAAACAATAAACATGACTTTTACAATTGTTAGTTTTTTGATTGCAGTGACAGATTTTAGAAAATTGAGTTTTGTCTTGTGGGGACTAAAAAAATGGTCCCCACAATGTCAAAATAGAAGGTTTTTATCACATTGTGGGACATTTTGTCCCCACAATGTAATATATACATAACCTCCCCCCCCCACACACACACACAGCAGGATAAATCAATCAAAATGATATGACGATAGAGTATTCATCTTGAACTGACTTCTATTTTGAAATAACAAATAACTGTGAACAGCCAAGTGGCAAGTTATAGTCTTTTCCAGATAAGATATTCCAGGAAATGGATATTTCCTGATCGCTTGCTGAATTATTTGATCGTCATCCATCATTATAGAAACACAATGTCACTCTTCATAATGACAGTGTTATCAGCCAGACAAGTTGAACCTCTTGTCCTGACATATTCTAAACCAACAGCACATTTCTTTTCACATTTGTTGTCGTTTTCTACAAGAATCCAATATCTTCTGCACACAATGTCCTTACCTGTCAATCAAAGCCAATTAAATAGTCTTCTTTTAAATCAAAGACACAAATGCCTCATCCAGCAATACCAAAGAATTCGCTATTATTCTGGGGGCTTTCAAACTACAGCAGGTACCAGCAGATGTAATATCCAGGAAAACATGGAATGAAATACTCCCATTTTGTTCAAACATATAATTATCATAATCAAACACCTCCAGCATGGTAACACAAGCTTCACAACATCTACAGCTACATTCGCTTTAGGCAGTTATGGTCAGAGGCTGATGAATAGTAAGTAATTTACTTTGTTCTACTCATTGACATTTGTATACAGCCACAATTAATATACAATTTCAAGTCACCAGTGTTCAATAACTAGTCCTACATTATTGACTAAAACATTTCTAATAATACATTCTCCTAAATGAATTCTTAGAAACTTTATTTTCAGTATTATTATAGACGTCATTGGGATCTAGAAATAATTTAGAAATGTCACTTAGTACTTCATAGACTCATCACCCAAAAAATGAATTAATTAAAAGATTGATTGATTAATTAATTAACAAAAGATTCCTTTTCTTAACGACCTTTTCAAGGGTGATATATAATCTCCATTTCCATTTATACATTTTTAGTTAAAGATATGTATGAATATGTGAGCAGTTTTTTTTTTTGTTACCGAAAAGTTCAGTTAACACCCGAAGGCTGAAGAATCTTTCCATCATTTAGTTGAACACAAATAAGAGAACACAATAATCAATACATGCCACAAAAATAAGCAAATATTACATGAAAGCTAATGAAGACATGTTTTTCTTGGCTATTATAAGAATCACTAATAAGTAATTCAAGACAGACTGAATTAAAATTTTGCTGCAATTCCTGTTTTGAGCTTTTGCTGTATAATAATAGTAAACAGTGACACAATGACACTGTCGCCTGACATCGTCAGGTCATGAGGACCCATCTCCACTCGGGGCATGTGCAGTTCGTATGTTCTGTACTGGGCATTTCAGTTTCCTTTCACAGTGCAAAGACATGCAGCTTGATTAAATGGCATCTCTGAATTGCCTATAGTGTGCGTATGTACGTTCCCTGGATGGACTGGCATCCTGCCCAGGGTGTGCCCTTGCTTTGTGTGCTGTGTGGCCTGGGATAGACTCCAGGGCCCCCCATGACCCTGCTCAGGAAAACGGCTGGGGGGGTGAAAGCATGGATAATAATAGTAGGGATACTGACTGTTTTCAGCAAATAACATGAATTTGTTTGTCATAATAAAAAATAAGAAACAGATGCAAAAAATGCCAAGTAACAATTTTAGCTATGGCTGTAATGCAGTACAGTGGAGAATTTTATATAGGTGGAAATCTCACTGGATGAGTTGAACTTAAGTACCTTTTTCAAGGCCGCTGCAGAGTGGCCTTATCCAGAGACCTTCAGGTCACAAATTTGTGTCATTAGCTATAGTGCAGCCTGATACCCTGTTTAAAATCTACAGCCTGCAAAGATGCCAGATATGGCTGCTCACGCCTCTGAATTGTTACTGAATTTAAGTGCATTAACTATGAATAAGGTTTCTTATTGAATCATTTTCATTATTATAACAGCCCTTAAATAGGCAGCCTTTGTATATTTATCTGATTTATTTTGATGGTAATTTTTGTTGTTTGTTTTTATTTTTGTGGGCAGAGGAGGAGTTCTTACTGCAATAAACCAAATAATTCATCATTGTTAAAAACAACTTCACTATGAGTTTTTTTTTTTTTGGCTGATTCCGTTGCTTTGCTTATTTTTTCTTTCATCTGAAATGCTCATTAATTTCCCTTAATTTTGCTAATTATTTTTGTCTTTTTTGTCTTTTCTGTATTTGTAGCAGTTGATTGTTGAAATGAGCAGACAAAACACAGACAAAACAAAAAATGATTAATTGATCATTCATTTTCTAATCATTACAGCAACAAAGTAAATGAATACATTTTATCACGATGGCCTGGTAAAATGAAATGTATACTGTAGAACTCTTATGTCTTATGTATTCAGGTCAGTTAGATGTTAAATGTCTAATACAATAAAAATCTACAATAAAATAAGTGTTCTTAATGTTCTGGTTCTTGATAGAAGCTAATATTAGGTGATCAAATTATTACAGCATGCGTAATTCATAATACTATTAAGTTGATTGGCTTGAGTACTATTTTTTTTTTTGTTGTAATTATTATACATTATCTTGTCATAACCAGAAAAAAAATATGCCCTTGCTCTAAGTTAATGACAGAATTGTTTTAATGGTTTGAAGTCATAATTATTATTATGATGTTTTATTTATCTACTTAGGCAATACTTTTGTCTGAAGCAGATTATAGTTATTAATTATTCAGAGGGATATTTTACAGGCGATGTACTTGTTCATGGAGGATAAGGCAGTTGGCCTTTTCCACTGAAAACCACTTATGCCTCCCAAGTTTGGTGCACTAGTCCTTCTTAGGGTCCTTTATCTCATAAAGGTTGTGTACAAGTCAGAAAAGGCACAAACTGGCATTTCACATATGTAGTACTTTGTGTTTCAGTGGATCATTTACTTTTACTCATCACAAATAATGTTTGGAGTAGACCTCGGGCTAAAGAATATGTGTCTGAGGGGCAAAAATATATTTTAAAGTTGCCAAATAGTCATCTAGCATGTTATTCAGTTTGTCCATTGGTCACAAAAGTCTTATTTTGGATGAGATGCCCTTTATGACATTAAAGCACTTAAGAAGCAAGCATTTCTGCTTCATGTAATTGGCTTGTATCTTGTTCAGTTAATTGTCACCTACTGTATTTCATTCAGATAGACTGAACTAGATTCCAGACAATGGAACAGGCAGACAATGAAACAGGCAGACAATGACCAGGCAGACCAAAAGCAGCTTCAGCTGTAGCAGGTTTGGGCAGGATAAACATCCTGATTACTCTTGTCCATTATGGCTGCTGAATTTTTAAAAGCTATGCATGTATTTCCATAAACTCATATCTAGTGCAGGGCCACATTGCGCCTGGAGCCTGTCCCATATGACACCGCGTTAGGATTGGTTGGATGGACTGCTGACCCCTTTCAATGCGGAGAAGCACCAACTCTACTTTGAGTACCTTCCAAATGTCCGAGCTCCTCAACCCATCTCCACGGCTTAGCACAGACACCCCACAGAGGAAACTCATTTCTGCCACTTGTATTCTGTGATCTCATTCTTTCAGTCACTATCCAACTCATGACCATAGGTGAAGGTAGGAATGTAGATTGACTGGTAAATTGAAAGCTTCACCTTCCTACTCAGCTCTCTGTTCACCATCACTGCCAACACTGCATCGATCCGCCTGTCCATCTTTCGCTCCTCTCTTTCCACACTTGTGAACGAGACCCCGAAACACTTAAACTCCTCCGCTTGACACACTAACTCACTGCCCACCATGCCAGGGCAGTCCACCTTTTTCCAGTCAAGAACGATGAATCCAGATTTGGAGCTGCTGATCTTTAAACCAGCCGTCTCACATTGCCAGCTGCCCCAGTGCATGCTGGGAGTCACTGCTTGATGAAGCTAACAGGACCACATCGTCTACAGAAAGCAAAGATGTGATGCTGAGGCCACTGAACTGGACCCCCCTCCGCCCCTTGGATGCGCCTTGAAATTCTTTCCATACTGTGCCATGTAATTAATTTATCCCAATTAATTTTAAATTACAATTAGACTTAATTATAATAAATAATGTAAGTGGACATTTCTGATATACGATAGATTAGGTATGTGCTATTCCAAAGATTTGATAATTTATAGAAAGGGGAGGAAAAATCATATAAAGGTCTCATGACAATAATCACCTTCCAAATTAAATTTCTCTCCCTATTTGCACCACGCTAAAGCAAATTTATTGGATACAGATATGGGCATCTTAATTACAACCATGATACTCCGCCAGTGAATTAGGGGAAATGCATTTGCAGCAGGTTCATTTTGCTTTTGAAAGGAAAATGTCATCTTATAAAAGGGCCATGAGGTTTTTTTTTTCCTTTGTCTCATGACATTTTCATAATATCGCTGTTTCACATCTCTGTATTTACAATCTGCAGAGGGTAGATTAGAAGTGTTGTAACTGTGAAGTGTAGATAAAATATCATGACCAGCCTCCTGTGACACTGAGTGAGGGATTTTTTGTGTTTCACGCATGCCGCCTTTGCTGGAATCCTGTTGCAAACTCCCATATATTCACTCATATCATTTACCGCTAGAAGATATATATCATCACCATAGATAATAGTACCTGGATTAATGGTAGGCAGCAGGACAGAAGGATATGTCCCAGTAATGATGCTGTATAAAACTGTTATCGTTGATATTTACGAATATCATTTCTGCATTCTAATATTGTTTGCTGTAAATCTTATATTTTAATTTCCATTATGCTTTATTTATTCTTCAGGACTATAATCTCTATAATCTATTCCACACACATCCGCACAGAAACACTCACTGACTTTTTTTGGCCTTTCCTTTTAAAGAAATGAATATGGAAAAAAAAATGCCTCCTCAAGGTTAGGAAGCGCAAACACACAGCAGCAGATACGTGCTGCATCATATCAGCACATCTATGCCGATGTGCAGCTTGTAGATGTACACAGCTGCTGTCCCCTCACCTCCTTCATTAAGCTCTTGCCATTTCATTATGCACAGAAATTGACCTTCCAGGTCTCCTTCAACATATATCACTGGGGATGACATATCAGGAGTGATAAGATAATTACAGATAATTCCTTTTTAATGAATGGAAATATTACAATTACAAGTTCTTAGTACTAGATTATGAAATATACATTAAAAAAATATTTTTAATACACATAAAGCATCTTCAAGTTAATTATTGGGTTATTTTGCTGTAATGTTATGCTGTACTGGTCTAATGGCATTCCATTTTATTTAGCTTCCATTTTATAAATTTAATTAATTTATGAATTAATTAATGTCTCTGTTTCTATAAACATAATCAAGTAATTGTAGACAGCTTATTTTCTTCTTTATTAGTATTATCTATGCGTGTGTCCGCATGAATGATCTCAGTCTCCGGTGACAATTTGCACTGCTTTTAGCATCAGCTAAGGCACGGCCATTAATATTATCCTTCAAAGAGACGGGGTGGTCTCACCTGCTTACAATGATAATAAGTCATTCCTAACCTCCTAATATCAAAGAACACAGAATATAGGAAGGCAGTTTTCATACAGTATGTCTGTATTCAATGTCAAAGGCTGCTATAGCAGATTTACCCTTAAAAGAATGCTAAACATAAAAAAAACATAAATAGTTTCTTACATATGTTACTCCCAGTGATAAAGTTAAGAAGCACTCATCAGCGGGCAAAAAATATTAATTTACAGAAATATTGATTTTTTTTTGTGTGTTATGGATTATACCATGATACTGCAGCCTTTGGTTTTCAGCAGAAATGACTGAGTTTATATAAGGCTAAGAGTTTGAAAAAGAAGTGAAATCATTAGTCAATAGTTAAAAAAAACACGATATCTACAGAACACTCCTTGAAATGGTTTTAAGCTGTGAATGTATTTTTCCCCTATATTATATTTCAGACTTTCATATTTCAGTGGTATTGGTAGCATGTCAGTAGATTAGTGGATTGCTTGGTTATTCAGAGCTTGACTCGGGCTTTTTTCTCTGTGGAAAATGTGCAGCAAATCCCTCTTTGTTTTTATAAAACCAGCCATATGCTTTCTGAAAAGCCTCTCCATGTCATACCAAGCCATCATCACAGTCTCATTCCCACCAAGGTCCCAATGCTACCTATCTGCTTTTTACAAAGAGATGCAAAACAGCGCTTTCTCCTTTCATTTAATCTGACCTGTCTCACTTCTCCTTGTAACTGGACAAACCTAAATAATTAATATTACTCTTCCTGCTTTTCTTGAACAGGCAGTTGTTGTGAATTCATGCAGGTCCAAAGAGCCGGGAAGACCAGTGAAGCATCTTTGCTTTGAAATTTCTGAAAGATTCATTGCTCAATAGCAGGAAGTATCATTGAAACATTTGAAAAAGACGTCTGTGCCACAGCATTAGAAGGCAGCATGGAGAGCAGCCATTAAAGTTACTGCTTCACTTTACAGTCCTTGGGTTTTCTCAGCAGATACTAAGTGCAGTGAGATGCCCATTTCCTGCCTGGTGTGGCAAGTTCACAGAAACACTTTGAGCAAACCATCTGAAAACGCTGTCTGTTGATATATCACTTCACCCCCGGCTTCAGAGACAGTGTTCAAACCAGGAACCTGCAGGCATTAGGTGAGAACTAACTAAGATGCAAACTAACTATGGCGAGAACTAAGGTGAAAACTGACTAAGATGAGAATTAATTAAGGGGAGAACTTTCATGCAATGTCATGCAAATCTTTGTGTTCTGGTTTCTTTTAGTACTGAATCAGCTGCTGATCAATTATTTACTGGCTTATTATCATGCGTCCTGTTAAAATCTTTTACATAATATAAAATTTTGTGATTGAAGTGAAACTAGTCATATGCATCATACATACACAAAGCAATTATTGTTGCTTTCCTTACTCATTTCTACTGAACACCATAGGATCTTTCATTCATTGTATGTTTCAACAAACAGGTTCAGGAGGCAGTGGGGTGATGATGAACTGGTGAAACTGGGTTTGGTGCTGTGGGAAGTGACAGCATGGTATTCCCCGGACGGCCCTGTTACTTGATCCGGCTGTCTAATCCGTACTCATCCCGCACTCACCAGCTTGTACGATTTCTTGAATGACCAGATAGATCAACTAGATGTGTTTTTACCTGAATGCTGAGAGTCCTTCTTGTTATTTGTAGGTCTGTGATGACTGCCCCACCAGCAACACTGCCATCAAACCACTGCACACTGTCCTCACCCAATCCATTGTGATTCATTTACATAATTTTTTTCAGTTATGTTTAATTTGCAGTATTTCATTAATTACAACTTTACTCCATTTGTTTGTTAAAATTTACTTAACGGACCAGTGCTAAAACCATATACATATTCCCCAGTGGCTGGGGAATTCAATAAGGCAATGGTCAATATTAAAGGTAATTAACAGTGGTGAATATGTTGCACATGGGTGCGGTGGACCATTTTGCCCGATTACTTATCATACAGAATAAATGCATTTTATTTGTCATGTGATTATCAAACTGTCAGAGAAAAGTAGGTTCATACAGGATTTTGACAGTCAAGCATAGTACAAAATGTTAAATGGTAATCTTGGCATTTATAGAGACAGATTATTATATTCAAGTCCATTTTAAATTAAGTACATATGGTCCAAAATTCACATCAGAATATCACTACCTATTTATTGCAAATCAATGTTTATCTTCCTTCTCTCTAAATAATGGGGAAATGCAAGTCAGAACAAATAAATGCAACAAATAAAATTTAACATAAGATTAAATTAATATAAGATTAATTTAATACAGATCAAACAACAGTTAAAACAGAATCGTGGGCATCATCGTTATCATCATTGTCATCATCATCGTCATGCTGCCTTTCCCGATGCGGGTCGTAATGGCAGTTTGTCAGTTACTGTAAGTCCGACCAAGTCTCCTTTTCCATAGCCACAGACTCAGGCTTGTTCTGGTGGATCCCTATTTGTACTCAGTGGACTGTTTCCATTGTGTCATATGTCCTTCAGGGGGCCTCCCACCAGTGGGACATGCCTAGGACAGCTAACATGGGAGCCATCCAGGTAGCACCTGTATACAATCAGAAGAAAAAGTATATGAACCTTTTGGAACTACCTGGTTTTGTGCCTTAATTCGTCATAATGTGTAATATGATATTCATATGAGTTATAATAATGAACAAAGACAGTTTGTCTGAACTAATAACACACAGATCATCGTATCATTTTTGTACATATTGAATGCATCATTCGAGCATTCCGAGTGTAGGTTAGAAAAAGCAAGTGAACCTGTGAATTTAATATCTGGTTGAACCTCCTTTGGCAGCAATAACCTCAGACAAGCACTTCCATTACCTGTGAATCAGGTTGAGTTTTGTATCATTCTTCCTTAAAGAACTGCTTCAGCTCAGCCATATTCTTAGGATGTCTGGTGTAAATGGCTCCCTTGACATCATTCCACAGCATCCTGTTTGGGTTAAGGTTTGGGCTCTGATTAGGTCACTCTAACAGGCAGATTTTCTCTTTTGAAGCCACTCTGTAGTAGATTTACATTGATGTTTGGGGTCAATGTCCTGCTGCATCACCCAATATCCACTAAGGATAATGGGTAACCACCCTGATACCTTGATAATCTTGATTATTAATTTTCCCCTTGATGATGGCAGGCTATCCAGACCCTGAGGCAGCAAAATAGCCCAAAATCATGATGCTCCCTCTTATTGCATGATGCTTTCATCCTTATATTCGATGCATGCTCTCCTCAAACAATTCAACCTTAGTTTCATCAATCCACAGATCATTGTCCCAGTATCAGTATGGAGTGTGAAGCTGATCTTTGGCAAACTCCAGCAATACCTTTTTGGAGAGCCATGGCAATCTGACATTTTCATTGTCAGCACCTGTTCTGTCTCTGTCTTTTGGGTCCCTTCCCTGTTTGGCCAGCAGGTGACGCTGGCCATTCTGTCTTTCCTGGTCCCTTAATTGTATTATTAGTTTCATCTGTTGCCTCTTTTCCCTACCCATGTTAATTAGTCTCACCTGCCCTGTGTTAGTCTTGCTGGTCTTAGTATTTAAGTTCTTGCCTCTGTTCATTTCTCTGTTGGTTCGTTGAATGTTACTTGATCATGTTTTGTCCAGCTTGATGTAGTTTGTCTGCCTTATCCCAGCTGTTTTTTATCCTAGTCTATTTGTTATTTGGTTACTGTTATTCCCCTTTTGTTTTTGACCCCTCGTGACGTACTTTTGTTTTAGTAGTGTCCCTAGTGTTTTTCCCTTTTTAATAAACCCCAGTGTTCCCTGAGCTGCAAGTGAGTCGTCCACATTTCTGTTCCTGTCTGCATCATGCCCCGGTCACGCTCCACCCCCCCGCAACCATGACAGTCATGGTTCTACCATGGTCATCATGCCTGTTCAGTGCTTTGCATATGGCAGACTCATGAACAGAGATGTTAACCACTTTCAATGGTTCCTTTAAGCCTTTAGCCGTTACTCTGTGGTTCTTTTTAACATCACCGAGCATTCTGCATTGTGTCCGTCATCTTAGCTGGCTGTCCACTTTAGGGAGAGTAGCCATAGTTAATGTTAGAGTTAAAGTGGGATTTGACAGGGGTGGGGACTCTATGCTACAGTGCAGCAGAAAAAAATGATGTGTCTAACTCCCATATTGACAAATTGCTATGTCCATACCACTACATTTTTGTTTAAAAACTGAGTCTTCATTCAAAAACTATTAGCCTACGTCAGGCATGTGTGCATCGACATAGTGAACAAGGATTTTGTTTCTTTGTATCACACTATGAAGCTGCATTTAGGTTAGCAACCGGGAAAGTGCCTTTGAAAGCAACTCTTCCATATCTGCCATGTTGGAATATTTTTCACTTCTGTGTAGAGTGACCAGGTGACCAATCAGACAATGAGAGAGTATAACTAGTGGGACCAAATCAGGGATGTGCCACGTGATGAGTATGGTCGAATTTGGGTGCTTTTAGAGTATGCATTTTCAAAAGTCTTAGTTTTCATTCATCCACACTGCAAGTCTAAAATGGAGTTTTCAGAAGTATACAACTGAGAGCGTTTACAGAAGTCTTTGTTTTTGGGGGCTGAAAACTCCAGGGTAGTGTGAACAAAAAGAGAAAATGGAGACTAATGTTTGTTTTTTAAAATTAGAACCTAGCAGTACGAATATACTGTAGCCTCATACAAGCAGTGGGGCCAGTAGTGAAGCTTGTCACACCCATTGTGACAGTGAGCGCAGACAGACCTGGGGAGGAGGGCCCTTGTAGCGGATTCCTGACTGTCATCGTCACCGGTGGTGCCCCTTACTGCCATGCTAGCTCCACTTCTAAGTGGGACCTATCTAGCCAAAGTGCTTCTCAAAGTGTCATAGATACTGTACTAGTAGAAAGCCAAGTTGCACATAAAGCAACTTGTGTGTTTGGTGATATTTGTTGAGCTCTGTTGAAAATTTGCATTTGAAATTACCTACCATTTCAGAAAAAAAACAGTTAATTTTATGCTCACTCCCTTTCTGTACAGTAGCTAGCTAGTACCGTTAATCTGCATGCATGAATCCACTGAAGGGAAGGGATGATGACAGGAAAAGGATGTGTGTTGAGTGTGGCGGCAGGGTTTGTTGGCTATTACTTTCTGATTTGTTGAGCATCTCGATGGTACCAGCTGGAAAGAACGCCAGGCTGCAGCACATTAAAGATAAACTCGCTTGACATTATGACGCATGAAATTGCCAAACAGATTTATTTATGTATTAAGCAAAGGTGTCAGAATGCTGTTCTGGATCTTTCCAGCCCACTTTAACCGCTGGCTGTAACCCACACCTGTAACCTGTTGTACATAATTTCTTTGACTGGACTCCAGGTCCTGACTCCATTTAACTTTTGCTGAAGTCATTACCCCAGGGATTGACATACTTTTCCCAACCTGCAATTATGAATATTTCAATTATGAGTTCAATACATACAAGAACAATACAATAATTTGTATATTATCAGATAAAACAGATGAGATGCCCAAAACAACTCAGCTGGCTCCTTTCAATCTGAAAGAGCAGCAGCCCTAGTTTGAGGTCCTTACAGACTCCAACCCCTGGATTTGTCACACAAAGTTAACAACTTGACCGCTTGCCTTCCAATCTTGTTCTTTTAGTCATTACCTACAATTCATGACCATGGGCAGATTGACTGGTAAACTCCACTTTCCCACCAAAGACCGCCTCAGTGCCTACAAACCTCAGTCACCAAATGGAACCACCTGTAAATCTTGCACTCCCTCTTACCATCACCCATGAAGACCACGATGTCACAAAGTATTTCACTAAGGGAACACTCTCCCCCTTCATCTGAAAGCAGCAATCGACTCCCTGAGAGAGTACCATGACTTCAGATTTGAAGGCAGTAATTCTGACACTCAGCATCAAATCACTCAATTACATGCTGGTCGGATGAGGCTAAAAGTGCAACACCGTCTAAAAATAGCAGGGATACCATTTTAGCTCCCCCCCATATCAGGCGTCATTCCAGCTTGTGACTTGAAAATCAGAAATGGGAATGGAGATAAGATACACCTCTGTGGGAGGCTAACATCCACTCTTAACAGTTTTGATTCTGCGCTAAGGATGCTGACACAACTCTTACTGCATGGATATAGAGACCGTACACTGTGCATAAGCTGCCTGGTGCCCCACATTCCTGCAGCACCTCCCACAATATGTGCCTGAGGTCATATGCCAAGTGCACAAAGCACATATAGACTATATTAACATGCTCCCATACTGCTGAATGTGATCCCCTATACAGTAAATGGAGCACATCCTTGGTCCCCTTTTTGACCTGTGCCCTAAGATGCTGTGGCAACATGGACGATTGTGAAAATGATGCTTGTTAAGGAAAACCCATTTGTCTAATAACAACTCAGCACTTGGATTTGGATCTAGGAGGCTGTTCTTTCCAAAAATGTCCGTCCAGGTATCTCCATCATTCGACTCATGTGCGTGAAAGTCTCCCAGTAGAGCCACACAGTGCACAAAATGTCCCTTCTGAGACCCTTACTCGCTTTCTGCAAAACAGCAGGGTACTCTGCACCACTCTTCAGTGCAAACACACAGTTAGCACCGTTTTCCTCTTTGCAACTCATAACTGCATGTGATGTAGGACAGAGTTCCTGTCAAGAATGCAGAACAAAAAAAGGGTTAAAGGGCCGTTGAAGGTTATTGCTGTCGGCTCCTTCTAACTATATCACATCTGAGTGGACAACAGTGGCTCTACACTGCATGTCCAACACAAGCACACCAATAAAAACCATAAGATCATCATTGCAGCAAAGCACATCTGTAAACGCTCTGAAGTCTCCTTTGCTGTCAGAGTTTTCACTCTTTTCGTGTCGCCTAAATGCCATCTCCTGTTGACCCAAGAATTAAACAGCATCAATCAATGTTTTTCAGAATCCTTAATCCACAACGATCCATTCAACTACTAAATAGAAGGTTATGAGAAATGCAGTCAAGTCTAACAGCTTAGTGAGGCAGAAAATGTTCTGCTGCACTGAACTTCCATTTATCATCCTATGGATGGTGCTGTTTTGCACAATACTTCGTCGGACATTTTCTGACAGCTGCATTTATTTGCTTTCATATGGAAATGCTCATTGTTTGATACATTGGCATTAAATTATATTTCCTGATATAAATATTACTGTTGCTATTCTTTTTTCCTTTTCTTTTTTTGGGTGAAGCTGTGCTTCACCTGTTGTTTTAACTAAACCACCACTGCTGGAAAAGCTGCTCTTCCTCGAATGGCCACTTTCTCAGTCTGCATAACAAACTGGTAACCTAATAAGCAGATAAAGCACAGTATGTTTGCTTAATTTGTTGTTTTTAGTGAGGGCTCTAGTTAAGAAGATTTAAAGGAAGAAATTAGCATATATTCCAGGTATTATCCATAACCCAGTACTAACCCTACTTGTTGCTCTAACCCCACAACCAAACAGTACCACCCACGCAAATGAGATTTTCAGAATAAACAACGTAGCACTATTATATAACTGGTAATGACTTTTATTATATTAAACATTGTGCATTGTGTGTAAGTTTAAATTTGGTAATGCTTTACATTAACTGTACCTTCATAATGCTTTCATGTTGCATTCATAAAACGTTCAGTGCACCTTCATAATGTATTAATTAAGTATTCATAAAACATTCAAAAGCATCATGTATGCATACCTTAACATCCTAACGTCCCTTAGCAACTGTAATATACATGAATAGCAAACATTACATAATAACAAACATTATAATTCTGTAATGTAAATGAAATTACAAATTTTAGATATTAGAATGTTAACGTGTACTTGCATGCTGCTTATGAATGTTCTATGAATGCATTATGAATGCATTTTGAAGGTGCACTGAAAGGTCTATGAGTGCATCATGAAGGTGCATTTAATGTAAAGTATTACAAAATATTCAATTAAATACATTTATTATTTTTATTACAAAGTTGCAGAATATATGAGGCAGTTAAATGGCCATTATGACATACTTTGCCAAGATCCTACCATCCTGAAGAAATGTGAAAAACAGATTAATTGCTCAGCTTAGCTTGGCACAGGTTGGCACAAGATGTTGGATTGGATTACTAAACCCCCTTGCAGGGAATATGTGATCCCACTCCTATATGGCAGAAAACATGGCATCGCTATTCGGAAGATAGTGCTTAAGTCAGCACCTGAGCTAAAGCAGATGTGCAAATGTTCACATCAGAGAATCACACAAGCCAGGTACTGAAAGCTTGGGCAAAACAAACGCAAAAGTCAGACATTGGCAGGGAATGGAGAGTCGAATGCTGTCAGTTCAGTAACCTCTTACAAGAAGGGAGTTGTCATCACTCTCTGACTGTGTGCCTCTTTGTGATGCACTGACATTAACAGTAAGGCATAAGCATTTTGGATGCACTGGAAGCGCACAGAGGTGACCTACGCGCTGAGGAAGCCAGCTGGGAGAGCTGAAAGAAAAAAAACGACAAAAAAACAAAGACTTGTCTTGATTGAAAGCGAGGTCACCTCCTTTGAGGGATTTATTCAAGGGCCTCCAAAACAACTGCCAGGTCCCAGACTTTTAAGGTAAAGGTTGCTGTGGATGAAATCACTCTGCCCTTCAGAAATCAGTCAATTATGATGCATTGCTGTGGAAGCATTGCAGACCGTGAGGGTCAAAGGAGAGCATTTCCTTTCCAGAAACAACTATTAAAAATTGCATTACGATGCAGATATGGCCATGCTCTTAAAAGCCAGGTTTCTGGAACTCTGTACAATATGAATTATTTCCAACTGAATCTTGTGTTGTTTGAGGTAAGAAAAACACAGCTGCTTAACAGTGAACAGTAACAGGTTATGTGCAGTAGGGACCTCTCCTACAGTAGGCCATCTAGGAGGTGGTCAACACATTACAGTTAATACTTGTATCCTGGGTGCAGTTTGGTGGCACAGTGGTTAGCACTGTTGCCTCACACTTCTGGGATTTCAAGTCTCTGCCAAGGATCCATGTGTGTGGAGTTTGCATGTTCTCCTCGTGCCATCATGGGGTTTCCTCCAGTTTCCCCTCACAGTTCAAAACATGCTGAGGCTGACTGGAGTTAATAAATTGCCTGTACTGTAGGTGTGTCTGTGTGAGTGACTGGTGTATGAATGTGCCCTGCGATGGGTTGGCACCTTATCCTGGGTTATTCCCTGCTTTGCACCCATAGCCTCCAGGATAGAGTCTGGACTCCTCGTATAAATGGATGGATGGATGGATGGATGGATGGATGGGTTTAACCCTAAAGGCAGTGGATTACTCAAGGCACCAAGAACAAACAACTACACAAGGACAGTGTACAGTATACAGGGACAGTCAAGGTAAACAGAAAAAGTCTTAATCTTATATTGCAGATGAAGACAGGCCCGACTTCACATAAAGCATTACTTGTTTGTCCATTCAGTGGCTTTGATGTACAAATTTGACCCAGGGGACAAATAATCCATTAGCATTCATTTCATAAAATCTGTAACAATTACACATGCAAAATTATCACAATTATTGTAAATAAAATGTACCAGAAACATACTGTAGTTCAAACAGCAAAAAATCAGACTATCCCAAGCAAGGTACATACGGTGCTCCTGTAATAGCACACGCAATCACAACTGTAAGGAGCGATTTATGAAATGTTAAATAATATTAAAATATTGATAAGATTTAAGCTAGAAATGATCTAACACTGTGCATGTTACATGACTAATGAATTGTATTTCTTTAGTGAAAAGCCTGACAGACTACTGAACAAACCAGGAACTTCTTACATATCTGTCTCTTCCTTGCCTTCAGTGAGAATGTTGTGTGACTGTTCTCTCTTTAGAACATTCACTCTCTCTCTTTTCGAAGTATGTGGTATATAAAAACATCACTAATTGTGTCAAAGCTGATACAGTAAAGAAATTTGACACCTTTTGTATTTAAATCTAATAAGTCATTCACGTTGTTGTAATGGCCTCTTTATATATAGGAATATAATCCAGACCTGTCAAGCTAAACTGAGTAAGTCATTTAACTATTTACGCCAAAGCTTACAGGTGTGCTAAGGTTTCAACATAAAACTCATAGATGAAAAAAGTTAAACCTAAACATCATTTTTTTGTGTGATGTCACCCAATGAACTTGCATCAAAACACATCTGATCGGCACACTATGGGCATGTCACTATAACCACTTGTCTTTAGACTCTGGGAGGATAACCTTGTAAACCATGTATTACTGTGAGTAGAGCACAAGAGCTTCCCAGGTGAAATATTGCAGTGAGTTGGAACCAGGTTCAAACATCCAATCCTGGAGGCAGATTCTTCAATCCTACCTGGCTCTGTTCTTCTGTTATCAGATGCTATATATACAGCAGATAAAATAAGTATTGAACACGTCACCATTTTTCTCAGTAAATATATATCTAAAGGAGCTACTGACATGAAGTTTTCACCAGATGTCGGGAACAACCCATGCAACCTACACATACAAAGAAATCAAACCTTAGATGTGCAAAAATAAAGTTATGTGTAATAGAATGGAATGACACAAGAAAAAAGAATTGAACACACTTACTTAAATTTATTTAATACTTCGTACAAAAGCCTTTGTTGGTAATAACAGCTTCAAGATGCCTCCTGTATGGAGAAACTAGCTGCATGCATTGCTCAGGTGTGATTTTGGCCCATTCTTCCACACATACAGTCTTCAAATCTTGAAGGTTCCGTGGGCATCTCTTTAATCTTTAGTGCTTTCCATAGATTTCCTATTGGATTCAAGTCAGGTGATTTGACTGGCTGGGCCATTCTAACAGCTTAATTTTCTTCCTCTGAAACCAAGTGAGAGTTTCCTTGGCTATGTGTTTGGGATCATTGTCTCAAATGTCCACCCTCGTTTCATCTCCATCATCCTGGTAGATGGCAGCAGATTTTTATCAAGAATGTTTCAGTACAGTTGTCCATTCATCCTTCCTTCAATCACATGAAGTTTGCCAGTGCCGTATGCTGAAAAACAGCCCCACACCATGACGTTCCCACCTCCAAACTTCACTGTTGGTATAGTGTTTTTCGGGTGATGTGCTGTGCCATTTGACCTCCAAACATGATGAGCTCAATTTTGGCCTCATCTGACCAGACTATATTCTCCCAGTATTTCACAGGCATGTCTAAATGTTGTGCAGCAAACTTTAACCTAGCTTTAACATGTTTTTTCTTCAGCAATGGAGTCTCGCGTGGTGAGCATGCATGCAGGCCATGGCTGTTGAGTGTGTTACTTATTGTTTTCTTTAAAACAATTGTTCCTGCTAATTCCAGGTCTTTCTGAAGCTCTCCACAAGTGGTCCTTGGCTCTTGGACAACTCTTCTGATAATTCTTTTGAGTCCTCTGTCAGAAATCTTGTGAGGAGCACCTGGCTGTGGCCGGTTGATGGTGAAATGATGTTGTTTCCACTTCCGGATTATGGCCCCAACAGTGCTCACTGCAACATTCAGAAGTTTAGAAATCCATCAGTATGTTTTGCAACAATAATGTTGCAAAAGTCTTAAGAGAGTTCTTTGCTTTTACCCATTATTAGATGTTTCATGAGTTGGGACTGAACCAGCAGATATTCATTTGCACTGAAAAGGGGCAGGATTGCTTTTTGATTACTGATAGATTTCAGCTGGTGTCTTGGCTTTTGGTGCCTTTTTGCACCTTCATTACTTCATGTGTTCAATACTTTTTCCCTGTGTCGTTTCATTTTATTAAACACAAGTTAATTTACAATATGGACATCTAAGGTTTGATTTCTTTGCATATGTGGGTTGCATGAGTTGTTCCCGACATGTGGTGAAAATTTCATGTCAGTAACAACTTTAGAAATATATTTACTGAGAAAAATGGTGACATGTTCAATACTTATTTTACTCACTGTATATTAGTGACAGAAATAGCTTAAAATCTACCTAGTTCTGAAAAATGGCTTAATACTACCAGCATTCTCGCTAAGATAGAGTTTCACTAAACTTTCTGCATTCTCACTGATGCTATATGAGCTCTTATCCAGCTGGAGCTATAATTTAATGTAGTACTCACATTAACGATACTGGAACAAAGCACTGAAATTTGTCTGGGCCTCTGCACACATCCCTCCGAACTCCTACTTCATGACTTACACAATTATTATCAACAAAGAAAAAGAAAGACATGCCACTACAAATGAAGCCTTATTGCCTCGGTGATATGCCTTTATTTCAGATGAATGGTTCAGATGAGACAGCAACCATATACTCTGTGTTTGGCACTGTGCTCTTTGGTCAGGATATCAAGTAGCAGATTTGCCTGTCGCTATCATCTCCCTGACCTGACTAGTGGCATTGCATCCTTTCAGGCTCTCTCAGCTGTCTCAATGCCTTTTACTTGTGTAGATTATTTTATATATCTAGCCCAATCCAAAATACCCACGCTTCATATTCCTAGTATGTAACAATACAATATATCCTACAAATCCATTCACACTGGGGTGGCTATATACTTACCCCATCTGCTGTCAGATGCTTTCTATATATATACCTTGGTACAAAACATGTGAAAACTTCATATGAAATCATTACATTAATTGTCCATAGTATAAAATAACAGTTTTAAAGAATCTCAGTAAACAAAGTCATTTCAATGCATCATTGGCGGCTGATGGATTTAAAGTGAGTCAACTAAAACACCAAGGGCCGAAACCACATGACTTTTCTCTCCTGACAAAAAACAGGATCCTTTCTGTCAGTTCTCCTGCAAATGCTCTGCCATCCTTCCTCTGGTGACTGTAGCCAGGGGGAGGAGCAAGGGGAAGCGGCTTCTGTCTGACGCAGTTGCTCTTATTTACCTGGGAGGTAAAACCGTTTTTGTCTACTCCCCGCAAATTAACAAGAAAACAAAGGTAATTACCATGCAAAGATAAAGAATAAGCTCACACAGAAGGCTGCTGTATGGTTTTAGCTACAATATCCAGCTTCAGTGCCAGAGGCTTTAGTAAAAGTGCAGGCGTAGCATCCTCTTGACAGCAGAACTCACATAACCCTAATGAAGGAATATTAAATGCCGCATCTATTTATCATACCTACACACTACCCCATCTCCTAAGATTTTATATGCACTACAATTTAATTTAGCTTTTATAGTTTTGGAAGATGCTCTCGTATTTGAGAACCACATAGGAAAATCTAATTTATAAGTATGAAAAAAGACAAGTTTCCAAGTAAACAAAATAGAAGCTGCAGTGCATAAGTGCACTCCCCTGTCTAGAAAAGAAAAAAGATAAAACCTGGAGCTGATGTGCAACGAGCACAGGAAAATTGCAGATAATGCATCCACTAGTGAATTTGTTTCAGCTATAGTTTAAAGCACACACTAAGTGAAAACATACATGCATGCATGCATACTGACACACTGACACACACACACACACACACACATAATTACATCGTTGTGGGGACTCTCCATTCATTTCTATGGGAAAACTCTAATCCCAACATGATGACCTTAACCCCTACCCAGTCCTAACCTTAACCATAAGTAACCAAACAAAATATGACACTGATTGTAATCATTGCTCCCCACAACATCAAAATAACAGGTTTCTATCACACTGTCGGGGCCATTCCCCACAATGTAATATAAACCGAATCCAGACACACACACACACACACACACATTCACATGCACGCACAGTCAAGAGTAGAATTTACTGGCATCCTTTCCATCGATCGTCCCGCCTCCCCTCCTGGTCACGGTGACGGGGGCCTGGAGCCGATCTCAGGAAGCACAAGAGTACACTCTGGATTGGATGTCCTGACATTATCACAAGAGAAAAAGGGTATACATTTTTAAAATTTTGGAGACGTTTCATAAGAAAATCAACTAAAAAAGAAGACGATTTTCTTTCCCTGCATACCTCACCTCTTGTGTATTTAGTTCTGAAGTAACTTACTGTATAGAAATACAGTCATGGCCAAACATGGAAATATGCAAGCTCCAAATCCATACAGTGTTTCTGTGCCTTTTGAGATGGAGAACTGAGCTACTTCATGTCAGAAGCTGCAGAGGGGTTCCAGGGATTCCATCTGTAGCCCATTTTTGGGCTGCATACTGAATAATGGGCCTTATACCCTGCCACCCCCCTGGCCCCTACCATCACTTCACACACAGTCATAAAATGCTGTAAAAATATCTTCAAAACATGGAACTGTTATCAACCACAAAAGACCCTACTGAGAAAAATTATCCAATATGTATCCCGCTCCCAAACACGAAAACATCACTTTTGGTGTTTGTACTGATGATTTTAGTTTGTTCTAGTTGGGTACCCCAATGGAATGCACAACTCAATGACAGGTAAAATAAAACCTCATGGAACTGATCAAAAACCTGCTAAAGCCTAAATCCTTCTGGGGAAAATGTTCCATGAACAAAGGAAACGTATTTTCAGCAATGCAATTCTATAAGCACAGTGAAATAACAGTAACATGTTACTTCTAAAGTACTTCCAATATTTAACAATTCTAGAACATACATTGTGCAAAAAATCATTAAAGGTGCTACATTTATTTTGTTTCTAGCTATATTAATAGGGCCAAAACCAGAGAACCTAAAAACCTATTAGAGTAAACCCAAGATTTGTTGATTTTTTAATGACGCTTCATGCTTTATGCTCTGCTGAACGACTTTACTAATCAAAGTTATAGTTCAAGCATGTCTATTTATGGTGAATAAGACAAACATATTAATGAGGGCAGTGGCATTTAGGTGTAAAGAGAGAATTTACAGCACAGATGCCCAGGTATACTTTTTGTACCGGGTCTTGATGCTAATATTAAATTTGACAAATGTAACCCTGCAGTACTGAACAATAGCTGACTGTTCCAATTTGTTCCAGCTGTGGCATTAAGTTGGCTGTCAACCATGGTAGGAGACGATTACCTCTGCAACTTCTGAACCTTGAAGAGCACCTCTAAACTTACCCTGGTAATTTCACATGTACAAATAATCTTACCTTCCTTTCAAATGAACAGCCTTTATAATGACCCTTGTTTTTATTTGTCAGATTGCTGTAAGCCTTTGCTCTCATAAATATTTTATATTGGCAATAATATAGGCACCATATTAATATGTATTTATTATTGACTCTGGTATACCTTTCAGATTTGTAACCCTGTGGGTTAGAAAGGTGTTTTTACACACATAATTCAAATAACCATTAATAATAGCTATATTAACTGGATTTTTTTGTGCATACTTTTGTAATAATCATTCTTCTTATCCCCCATGATTTGCAGTAAATACAAGTTGAAATTAGAGACTAGGGTTTGATTAATATTGATAAACATATGTATTAACATATGTACTGTATTAATGATCAGCAATGCCTATTTTCATAGCATTAATTTTTTCATAGTATAGCGCCAGTGGGCGGAGGCGTTATGGTCTGACGGCAGCCCCAGTTTGCGGTCGGCTCGGGAATTCCATGACGCACTTTTGGAGGTGTTCGATCACCCTGCCATGGGAAGAAGACCCGGCTGGCGGCTCCTGGAATGCCGACAGGGGAACCGCTCCGTGGCCGAATTCTCACTGGAGTTCCGGACCATCGCCGCCGCCCTCCACTGGCCGGACGATTGTTTACAGGTGATCTTCCTACGCGCCCTGAATCCCGATCTCCAAGATGAGCTGTCTGTCCGTGGCAAGGCGATCTGGTACGTCAAGCCGTCCGATTGGACAACACTGTGAGGGATTGGCGAAGACGCCGCCAAGTTACAGAACCACGGAACCCATGCAGTTAGGTCGATCACCTCTTTCTCTGGATGAACGACGACGGAGGATGCAGGGGCGCTTATGCATGTATTGCGGAGCCCCTGAACACGTGGTCGCCAACTGCCCGCTGAGACCCCAATCCGGCTGTCGCCCCACTCCCGTAAGTACCCCCACCTGTCCTCTCGCCAGTCTCACCCAATTCTCGGTACCTGTTATCCTCAACTGGGAGGGGAGAAGTGTAGAAATTCCAGCCCTAATCGACAGCGGGGCTGCAGGTAACTTTTTAGAGGAGAGAATGGTTCGATGGCTTCAGCTACTGGTGACCGACCTGTCTATGCTGCTATCGGTCCATGGAGTGACCGGTGAGCAAATGAAGGAGGGAACTATCACCCATCGTACTCACCCCTGTGTCCTGCAAGTAGGCGCTACCCACAAGGAGGACATAGAGTTCTTCGTACTTCCCCGGGCTAAGGATCCATTAATATTAGGACTCCCCTGGCTGAGAC
>JAODKF010000040.1:23741572-23751681 GCA_026779585.1 Mormyrus proboscirostris | reverse complement strand
ACATCTTTCATCACCAACAGAGGTCAATATGAATATCTCGTGATGCCTTATGGATTAGCTAATAGCCCGTCAATATTTCAAGCCTTCATGAATGCCGTCTTTCATGACATGTTGGACCAATTTGTGATCGTCTACATTGATGACATCTTGATTTACTCCCCCTCCATGGAAGCGCACGTCCAACATGTACGACGGGTGCTCCAGCGCTCTAGCGAAAGGGGAGAAGTGTGAGTTCCACCAACCCCAGGTGCGGTTCCTAGGCTACGTCATCCGTCCTGGGGAGGTCGCGATGGAGGAGCAAAAGACCTCGGCCATTCTCCAGTGGCCGCGGCCCCGAACATTGCGTGAGTTACAACGTTTCCTAGGGTTTGCCAACTTTTACCGCCGCTTCATACGGAACTTCAGCCAGGTCGCATCTCCACTCACCTCGCTCACTAGAAGTAAGCCCGTTCGTCTCCCTTGGGCCTCTGTGGAGGACCTTGCTTTTCAGAGGTTGAAGAGGGCTTTCTGCTCGTTGCCCGTGTTGAAACAACCTAACCCGGACTTACCATTTGAGGTCGAGGTGAACGCTTCGGAAGCAGGAGTAGGAGCGATCTTGATCCAGCGAGACCCGGAGTCGGGATGTCGCCACCCGTGTGCCTACTACTCCTGGAAGCTCTCAGCGGCGGAGAAAAACTATGAGGTAGGAGAGAAAGAACTACTGGCCATCAAGTTGGCTCTGGAGGAGTGGAGACACTGGCTCAAGGATGCCCGGCATAGATACTTTTATAACTTCCAGCTGCTTTGGTGTGCTGCTTTTGCACTGCACAACTGGAATTTCAACCTTGACAAAAAGCTCGTAAGTTAAACTTCACACACAATTTCATACAAAACTGCAGCACCATGCCAAAATAATGGAAGATGCACAAGTCGTTTTGATAAGTTGTTTTTTTTTTTGGGGGGGGGGGGACCACAACCAAAATGGAATAACCTTTTATGCTTATGCTGATTGTGGTCAACTAATCAGCAAGTGCATATGTAACCTCATGGCTCTAGGTCACATAAGAGACCAGACTACGCCACCTAAGGCCCTGCCCCTTAGGATGTACTGTATGTTATCCCCAGGATTTCCACTTGTAGCTACGTTGCATAATCACACAGAGAAAAGGAAACACCACAGCACACACACCAAGAGCTCACATATCCAGGTGCAAGTTAAATCACAGCAAACCGCAGCTTAGAGCTAGTGCTTCTGAATTCACCCCCCAATCACTCCATGCAATGAAGAGAAGGCCACACCAACCCCTAAACCTCCAGCATCACGTTCTATGGCTCTATGGATGGAAAGATCAATGAACTATCCCCAGGACGAATTAGACTAGCCAGTACCCAGTTAGCCTTGGAAGTGACCACTCACTTGTTCACAACCATACTAACGTCACAACCCACATCTTCACAAAATGAAAAAAATAAAAATAAAAAAACAGAAAACAGGCAAAACAGCAATGACAACTCCTGCAAAACATATGCACACAATTTATACCATACCCACGAAATACATTCAACATTTATTATTTGCACCATATACTGTATGTAAGTTATAAGTTAAAGCCTTAGTTGCAAAATACCCTAATTATCCTCTGAACCAGCCGCTCATGCACTGCGACCAAACACGGGACCCGTGGGTGACATAACCACCGTCAATCACCGGTTACATTCTACCCCACCCCCCCCACTTGAATCGATCCTACTGCCATAGCCACAAGAGGGATACACAAGTCAACCCTTAGAAACCATAAGACCCACATCCAACGAAGGTTTCACCAAGGCTTGGTGCCCCCGAGGTTACAGCCCCAATGCCAGTATTCACCACGGAAACTGGAGGGCGGTTTGGATTAGAATGACGTCCTGCTGTTGCTTGAGTACTCCGGCGCAGGGCTCCAGCGTCAATCAGGGTAGATTGACTATCAAAGAACCAACCACATGCCCCTGAAACTAGTCTGGGGTCCTCAGCTCCAAGGTCAACTTCCTGTACACTGGAGGAACAAGCCTTGACAGCAATGCCCTTGTTGAATCTACCCCTGGGGCCACTGGCATAGCCGCGATCACGCCCGGGACCGACCCTTCATCATGGTCGGACGCGTCTAGCTGGAGGGAATCCCCACTCAATGGTCCCATGGATTTATCTGCTGGTCTAGGGATAAGATACTTGCGCAATGGAACACACTTCATCATGGTTCGATGTACCTGCTGTACCCATTCCAAGTCCTGGAGGGGTGCCATGGTATACACCACTCCGGGTGCAGGGGCTCGCAGCACTTGGTACACAACTGGAGACCAAACATCCTTGATTTCATTGCGGCCCCGCACCAAATGATTACGCAGATACACCAGTTTGCCCACCTCCAAAGTTCCACACTGTGCCTTTAAGTCATGCCTTGCTTTCCGGCAATCGGCTGCACGGTTCAACTTCCCCCGGACACTACTGAAAGGCGCTTCTGATGTTCCTGCACTCACTCACAAACAGTACCCTTCCATGGTTCTAACATCCTACCCAAAAGAAAAATCAACTGGGAGTTAGGGTTCCTGACCAAACATCAAAAAATGTGGAGACTCCCCAGTAGTCTGATGCGGTGTCGTGTTGTAACTAAACACGAACTGTGGAAGGTACTGTAGCCAGTGGCTCTTCTGTTCTGCCGACAGGGTACGTAATAAATTGTGCATTGTGCAATTGAAGCGTTCACACTGGCCATTCCCTTGTGGGCAATAGGGGATAGTGCGAGTCTTCTGGATGTTATACAGATCACACAACTGATGAACAATCGCACTCTCAAAACACCAACCCTGATCGGAATGGAGCCTTGCTGGAACTCCGAAGCGATAGAACGATTCCCTAAGGAGGACCTCAGCCACAGTAGCAGCTCACTGGTCTCAAGTGGGTATAACCTGGGTAAGCTTAGCGAACACATCAGTTAATACCAACACTTGTTCCAACTCATCCCTAGAGGGCTCCAAGAATGAAAAAATCTATGGCTAGCACTTTATTTGGCCTGCTTGCTAACAAATACCCATAGGAACCCATCCCTGTGGCTTGGAAGATTGAGAGCGTACACCGCTCATATTGTTTGCACCACTCCCTAATGTCCTTGGCCATCCCTGGCTAAAAACACCTCTGGTGGACAAGATACGCTGTCCGCTCATTGCCCTGATGTCCCTGGGTATCATGAAGCTGATGTAAAACCTCTTTCATTAAGCATGCCGGAAGCAGGAATTGCAACCATCCTTGTCTCCCGACGGTCCTAAAGACCCGACGGTGCAGGAGGTCATCTAGCACCTGATTCGTGTGGCCGGTGGCAACCCCTCTTGATCTACCCGGATCGGCCTATGTCCCGCCATCCAGAAAGGAAGAAAAGCACTAATAGTAGGATCTATCTCCTGGAGCCTTCTGAACTCTGCTGGGGAATGCCTTGGGAGAACTGTTATAGCTCACTGTCGCTGGTGGCACCCTTCCCGAAATAACCTCCTGTAGAGGAGTTGGCAACATACCTTCCGGAAAGAAGGATGCCAAACCCTCGGGATTGGACTCCAGTTGTTGCCGTGACAGAGTATCAGCATTCCTATTAGTTCTATCCGGCCAATAATGGACCGAAAAATTTAATGCTTCCCATTCAGTCACCCACCTCTGCTCAGTAGCCCCTAATTTACAGTACTCAGATAGCTTGAAGGATTATTATCAGTCCATACTACACACTGCTGGCCCCATAAATATTCCCGGAATTTATCAGTCATTGCCCACTTCAACCCCAAAAATTCCAGCTTCATAGAGCTGTACTTTCAGTTGGGTTGAGGCTCCGACTAGCATACGGCACAGGACGCACCTTTCCCTCCTGCTCCTGTGAGAACATAGCCCCAAGTCCACCACCAAAATGAAAGGCAGAGAAAAATTTGCAAAGGCTAAAGTGGGAGCATTGATGAGTCATACCTTCAGCTGCTGAAAACTCTCCTCACAACCTTCTTGCCACACCTCCTCCAAACTCACTCTCTGAACCCCTACGACCCTTGCCCCCCCCCGTTCTGCTACCAGGTGGTGTAAGGATGCCGCCAGTTTTGCAAATCCCTCGACAAAATGCAGATAATAACTGGAAAAACCCAGGAAAGACCGCAATTCCTGAATGTTCCTAGGCCTTAGCCAATTTGCTACTGCGGACACCTTCTCTGGGTCAGTGGAGACATCGTCATGGGAGATGCAATGGCACCTTTTCTAAAGAAACACTTCTCCAAATTAGCCTTCACACCCTCCCTCTGTAATCATCCTAACACCAACTCCAAGTGCATCAGATGTTCACCTGTATCAGAGGAAAAATTTATGATGTCATCCAAGTACAGCCATAATGACTGCCCATTCTGATCCCCGGACAGCGGCTCCATAAATCTCTGGAACGTACTAGGCGCATTGCACAATGGGCATCAAAGGGCATCCTATCAAATTCAAATAAACCAGAGGGTGTGCAAAAGGCCGTCTTAGGACGATCACTCTTCGTTACAAGGATTTGATGGTATCCGCTGGACAAATCAATAGTTGAAACCCACTGAGCCCCAGATAAAGAATCCAGCGTTTCCTCAATACAAGGCAGGGGGAATGCATCCTTACAGGTTCTGCTGTTCAGCTGGCGATAGTCAACGCACATCCTCAATCTTTCTTCTTCACCAACACAATAGGATAGGCAAAGGGGCTGCAACTCTCTCGGATGACCTGGCTATCCAACAGTTTGTGAATGAGCCCTTACAGCCTCATAATCCGAAGGGCGAATACGTCTAAACCTTTGTCTCACGCGCCTATCATCTATAAGAGAAATGTCATGTGACAGGAGCGGAGGACACCCCAAATCACTGATGACGAGAACACTCTAACATATTGCCTCAGCAAACCCCTAACACTCTCTTGCTCAGAGGAAGGCAATACTAACAATTCAAGTCCCTGAATTTGCTCCAACACTGAATGGTAGCCACCGGTTTGTGCATTCACGGAAAGTGTTAACCCATCCAATGTACTCTTCTCCCCGGGCGGTGGATTTATGGGTCCCACTTGGAGGTAAGCTTACTACCTGAGCCTGTGGCAATACCCACTGGACAATGCGGATAAAGAATTGTCATGGTTTTATTGATATTCAAAATAGGAACATACACAGTACCCTTATGCACCCTAAGGAGGGCTGGAAGGGGTAACAAACTACTTGGGAGCTGCGAGTTGTACTGAGGGGCTCAAATAAGACTTCCCCTGAGGCTCTGCCTAACTGTTCGGCACAGGTTGCTGCAACAAGCTTAACTGTTCCCCTGGATATGTGGACAGCCTTTCGGCCTCTTTTGCTAATCCTGTGAAACGGGGGACATTAACTTGAGCTTGATGACAGAACTGAAAGGCTTCCTTCCACCACTGAACCTCTGGGCAAATGGGTGAATCAAAAAGGGCCAAACCATGCTGAATAAACAATTCAATATAGCATTCCCTTATTACAGTACATTCATTCCCAGCACCCCTGGTGTACTATGAGGAACACGCAGCCCAGTAGGATCCCTAACCACCAACCAGCCTCTTTGGTAAATGTTTGCCTAAAACCTCAACTGCTAGCTCAGCATACCCCACATATGGTATCTCAAGACCATTTGCTGCCTGTAGCTGCAACCAATTACAATCTTTCAGTTGGCCCTGCATGTGCTGCCGAAAGAAACTCTCCAGTAGGGTTAACACCATTGACCCTGTATCTAACAAACACTTCACCCCTACCTACTTTGTCAGTTACAGTGGGGCACTGACCTACTAAAGAAGAAATGGCCTGACTTACCGGGGTAGAAAGACTAGAGGCAATGTTGCCCCCTTCCAATGAGTGGCTCAGCATGTGATACTGGCTTGGGCGACGGATGCACGAGAACCTGGTAACTCAACACGTTCATTATCACACTCCCGTGCATAGTGGCCTGGCTGCTGACACCTGCGACAAATAACAGTATTGGGGAGGCTTTGGCTCATCAGCCGCTGTGGAACTGAAAGGGCAGAAATACTTTGGGTAAGGAAATTCAGTTGCTCCTGGAGTTTTAGCAACATCCTTTTATGCTCAGCTAACTCTACACTGGTGAGTCCAGGAGGTACAGGCTCAGCCTTAGGTGAGGGCCTGGAATAATGCATAGCACACAACGAGGGCACAGAATAACTCCTACCCCTCCCACACTCACTAGGCCTCCCCTCCCGCTCCCATCAGATAGCTTCCTCCTGAACATCAAGCATGGACAGCTGAGGGACTTGGCAAACAATGTGCTTCAGCTCTCTACGTTGAGCTGGATCATATACATACTGTACTCAATGAACTGATCACACAACAACATGTCAGAGTTGGGTACAGAAGCAGGGGCACATTGTAACACTTTATCCATCAAGGAACAAAGAGCATGAGAATATTCCTGCTATGATTCTCTCTCCTGTTGCTTGTGTGAAAAGCCCTCATGTAACTCAACATAGGACTTAGCACAACCATACAATTCCTTCAGAATAGCAGCTATCACCACAGGGTCCTCTCTGTCAGCCCTACTTCGATACCAAGTTTCAGCCTCAGCCTCCCCATCTAGATCGTCATACATAAAATAAGCTTCATCCAACCCAGTGAAATGTCGGGCCCTTACACTAGCCTTGACCTCCTCCAACCATTCATCCACCCCAATTCCAGAAGTCCCCCGAAACACTGGGCACCTCCATTCCCTAGGTACAGTATACACACAACCGTTCAGCCACAGTATTACCCAAATGCCCTTCAGTCCTCGCCGTTGAACCACTGGTGCTCGGCTAGGTAGGGGTATGCGCCCACTGAAGATGTTCATTCTCAGCTTGCAGCTGTTGCACGAAGTCCTTGAACTTCTTCAGACATGGCTTCCCTCAGCTGCAGAAAGTGAATCAGTTCCAACCCCAGCCGGTGCAGGTAAACGTCCCTTGAAATGCCACTGCTGTTTTGCCTGCTAACCTCAAATCAAAAAAAAAAAAACCCATCTCTGGTAACAAAATGCAGATCCTGCCGACAATGCCAGATTGTAACCTCACAGCTCTAGGTCACAAAAGAGACCAGACTACGCCACCTAAGGCCCTGCCCCTTAGGATGCATGTTGTTATCCCCAGGATTTCCACATGCAACTACATTGCATAATCACACAGAGACTCATATCCCAGTACTAAGACAATTTATTAACAGTATTTAAAAAAAAAAAAAACACCGTCAATCACCGGTTACACATATAAGTGTTTGAATGGAAAGTACTCTGGAGTCTGGAGTAGGTGCTAAAACTGTCAGAACTGCGATGTCTCCTCCGTGGAACCACAACAAGTTCCCATAGTGTGAATGCAACAAAAATCCCTGGTTCTGAAAAAAGGTTTTGAATCCTAATATAAGTTCCTGGGGCGTGCAAGTGGCCATTCACAGGTCCATAAGATACAGTACTGCCAAAGCACACTTGGGGGAAAAAACACAAACATATATGCTTTACATGGATAAGAAAGAAAAAACTGTTTTCTCTTTTGTCATGGATGCATTTTAATATATAAATAAATCTGTATTGTCTAGAGACCACAAAAAACACAGCCAGTGAGGTAGTGATATGATAAGCAGCAGTCGGCTAAGTCAGGATCTACAGGAGAAAATGGCATTTGTGTGTGTGTGTGTGTGAGAAAGAGAGAGAGAGAGAGAGAGAGAGAGAGAGACAGACAGAGATAAACTTGAAAGAGATATTTATATGATCATATATCCATCTATCCATTTTCTGTACCCGCTCATCCTATTCAGGGTCGCAGGGGCTTGGAGCCTATTCCGGTGGCTAGAGGCAAAAGGCAGGGAACTGGCCAGGATGGGATCATCATTTAGATCTTGTGAAATGGAATATCATCTGGGATTTTGGAAATTGTAATATAATAATGTAGAGTAGAATCTGTGTGTTTGTGGTTGCAATAACGAACACACACACCTTGTGATGCTCATGAAAACATTTTGTGGTTAGTTCTGTGTTGAAGGCAGAGAAAAGGGCCAGGGCCAGGGATAAAGAACTGATTGATGCTGATCCATCCATCCATTTATTTTCTGAAACTGCTTGTCCTATTCAGGGTAGCAGGGGGTCCAGAGCCTATGAGTGCAAGGCTAGGAACAACCCAGAATGGGGCACCAACCCATTGCAGGACACACTCACACACCACTCATTCACACATGAACTCCTACAGGTAATTTGGTGACTCCAATTAGCCTTAGCATGTTTTTGGACTGTGGGGGAAAACCGGAGTAGCTGGAGGAAACCCCACAAGAACATGCAAACTCCACACACATGGAACCCTGGTGGAGACTCAAACTTACGTCCTAGAAGTGACAATGATGAGGGCTAAATTATTATGGCTAGTTGATGTTTTTAGTTGATATTAGCAAACTATTGTACTTGTGCTTGGAGCCATGTTTCTTGGTGCGTTGCAGTTCTTTTTTGTGGCTGTTTCTACTTATTTATTTCTCCGGAGGTAAATTTTTTTCTTCATAACACAACAGTCCAGCGACAGATTACTTGAACTGGAAATAACCTAAAGATTCTTTAAACGTAATGCATTAATGCAAAGCCTTTTGTATCCCTAAATCTTATTAACGTCATAGTTTTGAGCAGAGATGCACTTTGCATTTTACACTGACTTGAAAGATTCCTCATGTGTCAGTGTTACAACTTACAGTCATACAGCAGCCAGAAATCCCCCCCAGCCCGTGTCCTTGGTTCCCCACTAAAGTGGGTCTGCAAAGCTTCTAAGGCTTGCTTTTCAAAGCCACTTATATGTATCAAAGAACAATTACGTTCATGAGAAAGATATAACGTGGGTGGAGAGATTCTCCAATAACCATGTGTAATTATTTCTTCTGATGTATTAGACAGAAGCAACTGGGTAAGTGATGTCTTTCCCAACCATCACTTACTTCAAGCAAGTGCTTTTAAAATCTATAAGAAATGTTCTAATTTAATACAGATATGAAGTGGAGTGAATCAGACTTAAAAGACTTAAATGCTACGTGTGTGTGTGCGTACAACATGCATATATTTATGTGTGTATATATATATATATATATATATATATACAGACACACACATACACTACAAGCATGTGGGTATACACACACACACACATACTGGTAGTGTTCAAGCTTCTTTCTTGAACAGTATACCAAAAAATGATACATCACTGCTGGCATAATTTGTCATTATTACAGGATTAAATAAATAAATTTGTCATGTTATTGACAAAACAACATTTTTTTCATGTCCTACATGGTGCAATTGACATTTCAGTTACTCCACAAAGAAATCTATGTATTGAGCTTTAAAAGTAGCTAAAAGACATCACTTTCTTCAAAGCTCTTTACATTTTCGTTTTGATTTTTTGTAATACAAATGTTTGTATGGCACAATACAACGCAGATTTTCTGGTTCTGCATGCATGGAAGTCCACTGTATATGCAGCATACTGTTTTTTAGATAATGACATAATTAAGGCACAAGATGCCCAGTGTTACACTACATTATGATATTAATTCAACACACTGGTATCATTTTTGAACATCTTGTATTTAGCATTATTGCGAGATCACCTTTATCTTTTTCATGCAATTTCCCTGCCAAGTTATAAATAGTGCTACATATATTATAGTAATTTTGTCATAAAACACTGAGCATGATATAGTCTTCGCCTATTTGTCTTTATAACAGATGTTTGTTCTAGACTAAAATATGAAGATATAACGCATCACAATAAACAAATGCACGAAACTGGAAATGCTTCTGACAAATTGTCACGTTCGAGACGGCGAGCGGGTTAAACGGGCGGACAGCAGCCCAAAAAGCAGGCAGGCAGCCAAGAAGGATGGGCAACGAGGGTCTTTAATTGACACGGGTAGATCACACAAGACATTACAACAATGACAAGTCTCGGGAATACCAACTGAGACACAGATTAAATACACATGACAAACTGAATTCAACGAGCAACAGGTGGAAACAATCGGGCATAAACATGAGGTAACGAGGTGGGCGTGGCACACAGGAGGATCGGAACGAGCTGGGCCTGACATGTG
>JAODKF010000040.1:23687728-23715805 GCA_026779585.1 Mormyrus proboscirostris | reverse complement strand
AAGGATTAAAACTCGTTTCCCCGTTCATCTGGCTCCCGTCGCCTCCTTGCCTGCTCGCTTGCCCGTGGAACGTCACACTAACTACAGATGATGTTCATTTTCCCTTTGTTTACAGTCCTTGCCTGAATTATATGAACATTCAGAGCAGAGTGTTTAATAAAATAATAACAAATTCTTATAGCATAAAAATTAAGGAAACGTATAACAAAGTATTACCATAAAAAAATGAACAACATAGCCATGAAACTGAGAGTTAACCAGTGTAGTGCAGCAAGATCAGCAATATGCAGACGAAGTTTAAAACATCATAGACAAAGAGAACATATAGAACATAACTATATAGAACATATAAGACACATATAAACATATAAACTATATACAACATATAGAAACACAACTGCCACCTGGAAACATCAAGATTCATTCTCGGCATCCATCTATTTGGTCTTTTCTTTCTTTATTTCTTTATTTAAAATGGGTTGATTGAAGGTGCAGAGAATATCGCCAATTTCCAGTGTCTCTAAGCAGTATTGATGCACTCGCCGGCTACGCAGGGAAAATTTTACGACTCGCTGCACAGTGACAGGACCATCTGCTGAAACAGAGCACTGAGGCACAGCGTCCGGATGCTGACATTCCGCCTGGGACCCCAAAGAATCACCAGTGCACCACAATGAGAAGAACCTAATCCTGTCATTATGATTAATCAGCAAAAATTATGAATGGATAGTCTATTTTGCATGCCCCATTTCTGCCGTTATCTTGTGACTTTCAAATCTTGCAAATCTGGTTGACAGTTAGCTGAATATGTGTTTTATTTACTTAGAAAATGTAGTTAATGTATTATCTAAAAATGCATGTATTTTCCATCTATTTCCATCATATACTGTATGTTAGTGGCTCCTTGATATTTATATATTATGTGTTTCTGCTTTTTTCCACTATCTATATTTTGCAAGCCTTCCAAGAATATCATTATTTACAGAAAAGTCAAACATGAGTGGAAGAATGAATATCAGTCAGTCAATCTATGCATCCATGAGTAAGGCCCTGTTGGTTTGTTTATAGTGAGCAGAGTGTTAAACCTATAGCTGAAATGCCATTGAAGGAATCCTGCATGATTGAAGACAGTGGGTATATGTCAGACAAACCTGCACATGGGTCAAAGTGAAAGACACAGAGTGTTCCCAGTAGAATGGTGACTGTCAGGGCAAGGACGAAAAAAGCAAGTCACCCCAGACTTGGAAACACCTCAGCAGGAAAAGCAAACTGTGCCACACTGAAACCCAGAAACAAAGAAAGGTAATTCAGGGACTCTAAAGCCTTCCAAGGATAAAAGGGTAAAAAGAAAATGCATAAAAAGGCACATTGGGAGAGCACAGAATCTATTGACTTTAGCCAGTTCTGGAAGAGAAAATTCTGACAACTCTTCTATGACTCTTCCTACAATGACAGCTCACAAACAGAAGACATCTGTGCCTTAATAAAAAAGGTGAGTCGCAAAGCAAAGACGCTGCAATAATTTAAGGCGCCCAGGCTGCATACTGCATCTCTGCATGAAAACCGCATCTATGGCATAATGCACATTTGTGAATTAAATTAAGAATCTTTGAAATGTAGATATTTGTCTAAGCATGATAACTGAATTAAATTGTGAGTTATTCATTTTCTTGAATTGCCTCATATTTATGCTCAGCACCTTTGCTATAAATGTGTGCATGTGTGAAGTTTGCATGTTCTCTCAATGTCATACAGGTTTCCTATTTGTGACTAAATTGTTCATAGTGTGTTCTTTGTGTGTGTGTGTGTGTGTGTGACTGTGTGTGTGTGTGTGTGTGTGCTGTAGGACTGAAGTCCAGCACTCAGACATGAGTCTAAATTCAGTTGCAAATTCTGTAACTCACATCTTTGGATTTGGAATTCAACCGCTGGAACTTGAGACGCGATAAACAGTTCATTAAGCAGTGTGCATTAATGAGAAATGATTCACTGAAAGTCGCATAGCATTTATCTGTCATGTTATCAAAATTGCCTAGCAGTCAGGCGTGTGGTAGCCTGTCGTTTCTCATGCACCCCATCAAGCGTAGGTTAATAACTGCATTGTAATCAAAATCAGAATCGGCTTCATTCGCCAAAAATGCTGTTGGGGTAACGGAATGTCTAGGCAAGTAAATTAATTTGAATTCACAGATTTTAATACCAAGAATAAAAAGATGTCAACCACCTACAATTTTGTAAGGCTGCTGGCCCCACAGGAATCAGAGTTCCTGGACTCCTTTGGGTCTTCGCTGTTTTTCAAGCCACTGTCACGCGGCTCTGACGAGACTGGGCTGGCTGACTTGCTCTGGCGCACCCAGCGGGCCCATCTCAACCCCCACTGTGCTTGCACTGTTATTTTGAGTGGAAATTACTTCAGCCCATTTGTAGAATTTATCAGTTGTCATGAAGCGACAATGATACCCCCACCCCCCCACTCTGGATCCGGGCAGCAGACCAAAAAATATAAAAATCTTTACATTTGCATTTTAAGCTTACATTTAATTATTTAGGAGATACTTTTGTCCAAAGCAACATACAGAATGGAAAGGGCCTTTTCAGTGACTTTGGCCTGTGTATTTTTGACCTTTTGTTAATTTGCCTTGGTGGCTGCATATCTCAGACATGTTCTATATCACCTATTTACTTCAGAAACTATATGCTACATACTGCAATATCTCATCCAATGAGACATGGGCATGCTCATGATATAATTGACATTGGTAGCTTCTGAGCTTAACACATTTTCCAGCTGTATCTGCTCCCTATCCAGTGCTCTCTGTTCTCTCCATCTGACACTCAGCACCATCTTCTCCTCCTTTCTCTTCGCACCCTGTTCATTCTCTATATTTTTTGTTTCCACGCTTGAGTCCTTCTCAAAACTTTATCTGCAGCATTCTGCTACATCACTTCCTCTATCCTTGTATCGATCGCTTCCAAACTTTATTTCCTGCTTGCTCTCTGTGAGTGTTCCAAGGTCATTGTGATCTAGTAAATAAACCAAAGGCTGTGGGGAGACTATGGAATTTAACTCAAACTTACTGCCCTCCATAAAGTGTCAGTATAGAATTACTCCAGTTCAAGGCAAAACCTTTAGAATACAGCAGACTCAGCATTTGCTTAAGGCATACGGAAATGGGTTCTGTTCCTTCCACATCTGCACTTCCACTATAATGTCCCTGATTAACCATTTTAATTTTTTAAGTTGGTTGTGATCTCAGGTCTAACCCTGGGTACGTGAAACTGTCTTACAAAATGTGCATGTATGGAATGAAGTAAGCTATCCCTTGGCACTGTTTTTGGCACAACTGCAGACAGAAAAGGCGCCCACCAGGCCTGCATGCCAAAAAGGAAAAGGTGCCCACCTGGCTTGCCTGCCAAAAAGGAGCCCACCAGGCCTGCATGCCAAAAAGGAACATGCGCCCACCAGGCCTGCATGTCGAAAAGGAAAAGGCGCCCACCAGGCCTGCATGCCAAAAAGGAAAAGGAGCCCACCAGGCCTGCATGCCCAAAAGGAAAAGGCGCCCACCAGGCCTGCATGCCCAAAAGGAAAAGGCGCCCACCAGGCCTGCATGCCCAAAAGTCACCCATGAAGGTTTGTGACTCAGTGGTGACTCCTGTGATGATCTTCATCCATCTGTCTTGTTCATGTTTGGCCTGCAGAGGTCACTGCTGGTCATCCTGTGTTCCCCTGTCGTTCACCCACAACTTGATCCCATTGATCCCATTTTTTCCTCATGTGTGATTGTATGTGATGCTCTTTACCTACCATCTTGTTATCCATGCATGTACCTCAGTACGGTCATTGTCAGATGTTGGTTCCATTTCCTTATAGGTCCACATACGGATTTATCCACTACTCTGTTCCCTTAAAATAAAATTCCCTTTCTGAGTATCCTGGCTCCAAGACTCCAAGTCTCTGGGGTTTTCCTTCTCTTTGCCCCCTCAGATGTGACACTTTGACCCAAATTTGGCCTCTTATGCCTTGATACTACCTGGCATCCATGGTGTACCCCAGCACTGAATCATAGGGCCCCAGCCCCAGGCAAATGGCTGCAAGATGGATGGGAATCTATTTACATTTGCATCCACATTAGCCTTTGGGAAGAATAAAGCAGCAAAACATTGTCAAAAATATTCAGTTAACATCATTATGTATGACTCCTTACACATGGTCCTCAGAAAAACTGAACTGGAACTCATGGCCAACATAATAAATATGGTTACAGTTGAATGCTTATGTTTTGGCAAATTGCAATTCACGTGGTTTGATTAAATTAACCAAGAATTATGCACTGGTTTTTGAGATAATTTTTTATTAAGGAAAAATCTGCACAGCTGCCAGCATCCAGGCAGTGTATGATGGTATTGTTGTTTTATTTATTTTTTTTTTTTAAAGCTCAAAAATCATGGTGGTCTGTTTGGTGAATGCCTGAACCGTCCAGAATATGTATCTCTACTAATGAGTATGATAATTTATACAACCGGAAAACAAGTGGCGCCTGTTCCTTTAGGCAAGCAGCCGAAATTTGAAAGTTTCAATTTTGCACATTGAATACATAATAAAGTCACCAAAATGCAATATTCATGGACAATAATTTCAAGCTAATTTACTGTTGAATAGATAACTGTTTTGTTCCATATTATAATGCTGGAGTTTCTGCCCAAAGGTCATATAATAAATTACACTAAAATTATCCCAGCAAGTCTCCCATTATCTTCCACTGCTGAAAACTTTTTTTTATTTTTTTATGAATCGAGGTGACCTTCTTTTATTGCTCTCTGACACTTATTTATTATTCCTCTCACACCGTTCTGCTTTCATTTCTATTCTAATATTTCTTTACATAGTCATATGGTTCCAGATGTATTTACTGACTCCGCCATCTGTTGAACACTTGCTGACGGCCTCTCCTCCTGGCGTCTTCGCTTCTGTTAGATATTTAGTCAAGTGACCAGCTCTATCTGGAAGTGCTGTTGTCTGTATCAGACCCTCTCTCATGTTTTTCACAATTAAATTCAGCCTTCAAAAGAAGGGCTAAGTACGATGGGGGAACGTATGTAGTAGGGCACGTATTTTAACACCAGTCTGTTCAGAACAGGGGGAGTGGAAGGCAGATCCCACTCTGTCCCACTTTGTAGAAGGAAATAGGTCACGTCCCACCTGTTGTGACATAAACATTAGTCTAGCTAATAAGGAAAAAGAGGACAAACACAATAAGTCAAATAGACATGTCAACAATTATGTTATACTAGAAGATACAAGAAATCGAACAACAAAACTGCTCATTGTCACATTTTGCTGTCTTTGGCTCTTAGGTTTACAAGTGCTTCTGGAAACGGAAAATTAGGGGGAGGATTTACAGCTGAAGGATCTGCACGGTGACTGTCACTGCAAAAGATTGAATAATGTTAATTATTAGCTATTTAGTAACTGTCATTACTGATTAATCAATTCTTTATTAGTTATTCATTAGTCATGCAAATTTAATGCTTAGTTATCTTTCTTATTTTGGGATTATTATGAGAAGACTCTGTATAGTGGAAAAGTTGAAGGCAAAAAAGGAAGAATACAACCACTATCAGGATGATTGGACTCAGACTACAATGGAGTGTCATTGAGAGGCCTAAAAGCTTAGGTATCAGACTATATGGAGAAATTCCATTTTAAATGTGAATAATTAAAAATAAAAAATTTAGGAACAGCTAAAAATTTCAACTCCTTAGAGTGTGATATAAATGTGCACTGTCTGAGCAGTGATATCTCAAAATGGTTGATTAAAGACAAAGTTACAGCTGACCTTTACACAATTGTCAGTGATGTCATAGTAAAAAGAGCTGTATAAATTGATAGGCAAAGCACAGCTGTGAGAAAAGGTATAGTGGTAGATGCATAGGATGGAGTCGATCTAGCAGGAAACATTCTTTATAGTAAAGCAGTTAACGGAGTTAGATGCTCTGTTAGAAATACTGGGAGGTCATAAACATACACAGAAGCCCTAGTGGCTGAGAATGTGAGTGACATCATTACTGGTCCCAGATCCTCCTGTGCTAAGTAGAGTGACCTAAGGTTGGGCCGTCTTCCAAAAAAAACACATTGCCATCATTATAACACACAGCCACAGTCCACAAACTCAATTGCAATCTTTTTTCCTAGTTTTGAAATGTACTTTGAAAAATACCCAAACTTGAACGAGCCTAAGGACTTATCTATTAGCACCTTGTAAAACACAACTTTGCATTAAAGACACTGTTTTCAAAATGGTCATTAAATCCTGAGTTAAAATTTATTTTAAATATTAAACATCACTGTCGGGTACTTTTGTTTAAGGTGGTTGAATGAATTTGTCATATTACCTCGTAATACCGAACATGGCCTGACTTTTATCTCGCACATCTGCGCATGCGCAGCACTACATCTGTCATACCCGATTTGTACCTCGCACATCTGCGCATGCGCAGCACTACATCTGTCATACCCGATTTGTACCTCGCACATCTGCGCATGCGCAGCACTACATCTGTCATATCCGATTTGCACCTCACACATCCATGCATGTGCAGCACTACAATGTACGGCATGTTTTATGAGAGTACCTGATTTCAACCACTTTATCCCACATTTTCACAACACAGCCAGATATTCTGATTTTACATTCTTCTCTCTGTCTGTTTAATAGAAGTTCTGCATAACACCTGTGCTTGTATCTGAGTGCATGTTTATGGGTCTTGTTATTGTTATGGAGGAACCTACAGTTCAGAGTGAACCAAAGCTAAAAGAATACCAAAATGCCATGACACTGGATAACAATTTCAACTGATAGAAAAATAAATGAATGTTTCAGAGATTAGATATTTAGATAGTGTTGATCCAAAAAAAATTAAGTAGACGACCAGAGTGAACCTTTAAAATGACAATCAAAAGAAAATGATATTTTTCACAGTTGAATATTTATCACCAGTTCTTACTAAAGATTAAATCGACCCCTGCAGTTTGCTGAAAATATCGACAATATAGTTTGCTATAAAATGGCAGGATGAATGGATTGGGGAGTGTCAGGTTGTGTCTGCATTCAGGGGGGGGGCTGCATCCTTTGAAGGATGCTGTCTATAAATTCATGCCCTTTGTAGGTTATGCACTTCAAAGGTCGAAGAGAAAGCATTGTCAAATGGCTATCACCAGGTGTTCCTTCCCTTACCCTCGAGTCACAAAGCACCTGGCTGGGACACACCCACTTTACCTCTGCACAATGAATCTTGGGATATATTAGGCACCGGATGGATCCTTCACGACTCTGCAGAAGGAGGATGCATTTCTAGACCGCATTTGAAGGAGCCTTTGAAATGGGACAGCCTTGTCACACCACTATAATACATTCGGTCTTTGACTGCAGCCTTAGAAGGGTGCAGCCCCTGAATTCAGACACAGACCCAGAAAATAAAATGTGGTGCGGATGTGTGAGGTACAAATAGGCATGTGGTACACATCAGGTACTTACACCTTGGATACATACTACATTCACAAACCAAACAGAATGACTTCTTAATAGAAGGCTCTGCTGATAGACAAAGTCAAGTATCATGCGTGACGTATTGGAAAAACATCAATCTGAATTCAGTCTGAGCTGTTGGCATGGCAGATGAGGAAGGAAGTGAAGTACAGTAAGTGAGGAAGGGAGTGACACAAATTTACTGGCTATCAAAGTTTTATGTGAAATTTGGAAGCATTACTAGGAGGTCATAAAAGATCACAATGTACAATTCGCACAAAAGGTAGATTGCCAACGTCTTGAGGATCGATCACGATATAAAATTATCAGCTTGTCCACACGCAGAATGACCTGTCCCATTGTGTAAGAAAACAAATGGACACATGTGCAACGACACACACACATACACACACACACAGGTTTGTTATTATTTCATTGTGGGGACACTCCAGTTATTTCTATGAGAAAAACTCCAATCCCATCATGACAACCTTAACCCCTACCCAACGCTAACCTTAACCATAAGTAACAAAACTAAATATGAGACTCTGGGCATTTTTGTTTTTTTGATTACATTCACAGATCTTTGTGGGGACCTGAAAAATGGTCCCCACAACCTCAAAATAACAGGTTTTTAATGCATTATGCAGTTATACACAACAAAATGGTACATTGTAACATTAGTCACACATTTAGAATTTATCATGCCTTGAAGTACTACACACTTCTGTGTAAATTTACCCTAAAGCCAGCACATAATGTTTGAGAACATTGAGCTTATGCTGGACACTTTGCACAAGGATGGACACAGAATAAAAAAAGTCCCTCACAATCACACAATTCAGTACCTCAAGTAAATAGCAGAAACCATACAGTATAAGACAAAAAGGAGAAATGTACACAATGCAGAGAGTCTCAATTCTACAAAAAATAAAGATCTGTGTCTCACACAAGATCCCTGCTGACATGAGGGTAACAGGAGAGCAGATGATCTAAGTCAGTCCTCCTCAGATACTCAGTGTAAGGCGGTCCTCTCCCCCTTTTTTGGTAACATTCAGATGAATGCTAGGTAGATCTCCTGCTGTCCCAACGTCTGTATTTTTCACTTTAGCACAGAGACACACAGCATTATACATAACAGACAGACTACTCATCAGTCTGTGGACAACCATTAAACATTCTGCCTAAGAAGACATTTATTTTTGAGGTTAATTTTTGTGTCCAAAACAAAAATATACAATGTTAGGAAGGCTAACTTTAACGGTATGAGACTGAAACTAGAAACTGTAAAGTGGATGGAGTTAAATAGCAAAACTGTTGAAGAGGCATGAGTGTTTTTTAAAAGCACATTGTTGCAAGTGCAAGAGGACTTTATACCTGTTTCTAGCAAAACTAAATCTAGGAAACTACAACCAAGGTGTTTTACTACGGAAATTAAGAATGAAGTCAGGAGGACTAGGGCTCTCTTCCACAAATGGAAAATAAGTTATGATTTCAAAATAAAGCAGGAGTATCTAAGTCTGCAGGTTGAGTTAAAAAAATAACGTTAGACTCGCTAAGAGGATTGTAGAAAGGAAGATTGCATTGGAGGCTAAGGATGACATTAAAAGTTTCTTCCAATATTTTAACTCCAAAAGAGCTCTAAAAGCTGAAATTACTAATCTGCAGGACAGTAAGAGCCTTATAATTGAAAATGAAGTTGATATAGTAAATGAGTTTAATGATCATTTTACACGGGTGTTGACAGTAGAGAATACGAGTAACTTACCACCATTTACTACGAATACAGCGTCTATGACCAATATATGTATGACTGAGGCTGATGTGTTACAAAGCCTAGCTAAGCTCAAAATTAATAAATCGCAGGGCCCCGATGGCACTAGTTAACAGACAGGAGGCAACGAGTAGTTATTAGAGGCACAATGTCACAGTGGGCCTGCGTTCATAGTGGGGTACCGCAGGGTTCAATTTTAGGATCACTATTGTTCTCTAATTTACATTAATGATATTGGCACCAATACAATGCAGTAAACTGGTTAAATTTGCAGATGACACCAAGGTGGGTGGTGCAGCTGATACTGATCTAGCAGCACAGAAGCTACAATGGGATTTTGATTTAATTAGCGACAGGGCTGCTACCTGGCAGATGAAATTTAACATAGATAAATGTAAGGTAATCCATGCAGGGAGCAGAAATATAAAGTGCAGATTTTCCTTTGAAATAAAGGAAGCTGAATATGAGAAAGACCTCAGTGTGTATGTTGATGCTTCCATGTCCCACTCTCGCCAGTGTGGGGAAGCAATAAATAAAGACCAATAGGATGTTGGGTTACATCTCTAGGTGTGTGGAGTTTAAGTCAAGGGAGGTGATGCTACGGTTATAAGATTCCCTGGTAAGACCCCGCCTAGAATATCGTGTGCAGGTTCAGTCATCATACCTTAAAAAGGACACTGCTGCTTTGGACATGGTGCAATGTAGGGCTACAAGAATGATTCCTGGTCTTGGAAGAATGCCTTAGGAGGAAAGGTTACCTGAGCTGAATCTGTTCAGCCTTGAGGAAAGGAGACTAAGGGGGGACATGATCCAGGTATATAAGACATAAGATATATAAGATTCTAACAGGTCTGGCTGCTGTTCAGCCAAATGACTATTTCAATCTTAGTGTGAATACCTGAACTTGTGGCCATAAGTGAAAATTAGCTGGAGAAAATTTTAAAATGAATTTGAGAAAGCACTTCTTAACACAGCATGTAGTTAGAGTATGGAATAGTCTTCCTGCTAGTGTAGCGGAAGCTAAAACCCTGAGTTCCTTTAAATCAGAGCTAGATAAGATTCTAACAACTCTGAGCTATTAGTTAAGTTATTCCCAAACGAGCTTGATGGGCCGAATGGCCTCCTCTCGTTTGTAAATTCCTTATGTTCTTATCTCATTGCCCAGCTTGCTCCTAGGACTGACTACTCTTATAAAGGCTGTGCCTCACGGCAAAGCTGCAGTCCATGATGAATTCAGCTGTATTGTATGGCTCCAAAAGTTAAAGATCAATTTCAGAATCCAGCTTAACCTGGGACTCCATTTGTTACTACAACAACAAGACAAATCCCTATGCCATTGATTAGAAAAAAGGATTAATATTCGTAAAAAAAATAAAAATTCCTTTACAACTGATGTTACATGTCGACTGGAATTCTACCCTATGTCTGATTTCAGTGATACCTCCATGATGGAATTTTTGTTATTAAATTTGGTTAGAATATTCTTGAAGAACAGCAGAAGAAGGTAGAAAGGTTGTGGGTCATTAGGTACTCTACATTGTAATGGACTGTAAATGTAAAACTGTAAGGATAATATGCACCCGAATCACAAAATTCAGCCTTTCTACAAACCAACCACAGATACATCAGTTAGATGACAATCGCCGTGGAATTTATCCATTACTCCATTACTTTACAGTGAGTAAAATAAGTATTGAACATGTCACCATTTTTCTCAGTAAATATATTTCTAAAGGTGTTACTGACATGAAATTTTCACCAGATGTCGAGAGCAACCCATGCAACCCACACATGTAAAGAAATCAAACCTTAAATGTCCATAAATTAAGTTATGTGTAATAAAATGGAATGACACAGGGGAGAAGTATTGAACATATGAAGAAATGGAGGTGCAAAAAGGCACCAAATGCCAAGACACCAGCTGAAATCTATCAGTAATCAGAAAGCAATCTTGCCCCTTTTCAGTGCAAATGAATATCAGCTGGTTCAATCCCAACTGATAAACATCTCATGATGGATAAAAGCAAAGAACTCTCTCAAGACCTTCGCAACCTTATTGTTGCAAAACATACTGATGGCATTGGTTACAGAAGGATTTCTAAACTTCTGAATGTTGCAGTGAGCACTGTTGGGGCCATAATCCGGAAGTGGAAACAACATCATTTCACCATAAACCGGCCACAGCCAGGTGCTCCTCACAAGATTTCCGACAGAGGACTCAAAAGAATTATCAGAAGAGTTGTCATAGAGCCAAGGACCACTTGTGGATAGATTCAGAAAGACCTGGAATTAGCAGGTACAAGAAAACAATAACACACTCAACAGCCATGGCCTGTATGTACGCTCACCACACAAGACTCCATTGCTGAAGAATAAACATGTTGAAGCTCATTTAAAGTTTGCTGCACAACATTTAGACAAGCCTGTGAAATACTGGGAGAATATAGTCTGGTCAGATGAGGCCAAAATTGAACTGTTTGGATGCCAGATGTTTGGAGGTCAAACTGCACAGCACATCACCCCAAAAACACCATACCAACAGTGAAGTTTGGAGGTGGGAACGTCATGGTGTGGGGCTATTTTTCAGCATACGGCACTGGCAAACTTCATGTAATTGAAGGAAGGATGAATGGACAAACGTACCAAGACATTCTTGATAAAAATGCTGACATCTACCAGGATGATGGAGATGAAACGAGGGTGGACATTTGAGACAATGATCCCAAACACATAGCCAAGGAAACTCTCATTTGGTTTTAGAGGAAGAAAATTAAGCTGCTAGAATGGCCCAGTCAGTCAAATCACCTGACTTGGATCCAATAGAAAATCTATGGAAAGCAATAAAGATTAGAGTTCATAGAAGAGGCCCACGGAACCTTCAAGATTTGAAGACTGTTAGTGTGGAAAAATGGACCAAAATCACACCTGAGCAATGCATGCAGCTAGTTTCTCCATGCAGGAGGCGTCTTGAAGCTGTTATTACCAACAAAGGCTTTTGTACGAAGTATTAAATAAATTTAAGTAAGTGTGTTCAATTCTTTTTCCTTGTGTCATTCCATTTTATTACATATAACTTAATTTATGCAAATCTAAGGTTTGATTTCTTTGCATGTGTGGGTTGCATGGGTTGTTCCTGATATCTGGTGAAAATTTCATATCAGTAGCACCTTTAAATATTTACTGAGAAAAATGGTGACATGTTCAACACTTATTTTACCCGCTGTACATTTAAGATTGGCGTGACCCTGGAATATATGCCAGGGACACAGGACACAAGGCTGGGTATGCTAGGTGAGTATTCCATAACTGGAAAAGGAAATATCCAGCCTGAAAGACCATCGAACATTCACCAAGATTATTAAAAACGCAGATCTATCAATATTTATGTGAACTGACATCAGTGGTTCTTTCCTTAATTCAAAATTCTCTCTCTCTCTCTCTCTCTCTCACACACACACATACACACACACACACAGAGATAGATAGATAGATAGATAGATAGATAGATAGATAGATAGATAGATAGATCGATCATCAGGTTGCCACACCTGCTGACCTCATCTTGACCCCCATTGACTGAGAATTGGGTCACAGACCAGCTCTCTCAGACTCTCTCATCATAAATCCATCTTGCCCTCACCCTCTCCCCCCGCCGCCCCCCTGCCCCATCTCAAGTCACAGAATATTTACACAAAATACACAAACACGAGAAACACTGTCTAACATTTATGAAACAGGCATACATATTTATGTTTGTTCTTATTTGAATGGTCTCAGTGAAACTGGTGCAATGGTCTCAGTCTTAAAGGGGCCCGATTATGCTCATTTTTATATTTTATATATTATTTATATTATATTTTATATATTATTTCATAATTTTATTTTTGGGGTCTACTACTATTATGTATTTACATGTGTCAATGAACCTTGTCACGGAAGTAAGAGCTAGAAATCCAACAACACATTTCAGGCAGATGACAGAAGAGTGGTTCCTGTGGTAAGAGTGGCGTGTACTTTGGACCATATGATTTTGCAGACCGTTTACATGCACATAAAGCTATATAACACACTATAGGAAATATTGGTCCCCTTTACCCTTTGTCATGTCTTTAAAAATAACTATATAGGCTAAAGGTTTTATTAATCAAACAGAATCAATTTTAATGTATTACCTCCAATGCTAATTCCAGTTTAGGGTCTCAGTAAAGGTTGATTTAATAAAAGAATATTGCACACTAATGAAAAAAGTGTCATATTTTATAGTGTTAAAGCACATTGAACAAGACCTATTATATATTTATTTTTTCTATACTTGTTCAGACTGATGAAATAATAACAATAATACTGATTGCGTATGGCGCCACCCATTGGCATATCACCGGAATCCAACAGGATAGCTCTGAGTGTGTGTACGATCTTCTGAGCGCTTCTGAAAAGGTAATCCTTTTAGACCGATAATAATGTGAAATATACTCCAATTTATATAATTTACTAAATGTTTTAGAATCTTTTAGCTTTTAAGTAGATAATTTTGGATGTTCTTATTACTAATAAGTTTTTTCCTACTTTTAGCTAAACTTGTTCATTGCAGATTGTGATCTCACAGAGTATTCTCTTCTGGCCAATAAATCGATATCCACGGACTCAATGCGCATCCAGTTTAGTCTCAGTTAAGGGACAGCAGGGTGCCTACAAATTGGTACAGTGTCAGCATTGCTCGTCAGTTCGGCTCAGTGACCCAGTTTAACTGAGTGATTCACCTCAGAGGCTCAGTTTATCTATGGATTGGCCAGTAAGCCCAGTGGCTGGGCTTCTGTGATCACTGTAGATCAGGGGCCATATTTTTCCTGACTGACTCGAAATTGCATGGCAGTTAGTCACTGTTGAATATAACAGACCTCCAGTTTACCTACGCCAAGTTATAAGTCATTAAGATAGAGTCGTTGGATACTCTCACCCTACACTCTAATGTGTACTTAATGCTGGCCTGGAAATATCCCATACAATACACAGTCAAAGTAGTATGGAGTCCTCAACTGAGCACAGATTATCCTGTCAGATTCTGTAGATATTTTTGGTTTGTTTGTTTGTTTGTTATGCTACAGAAGTCTATTACTGCCACAACATAATAAAAAAAGATATTCTCACTATCACGTTATAATATAAAAAATATTACATTATAATTATAAAATGAGAAATTGTATCACGTGATAACATGAAAATATTACGGTATAACGTGAAAATATCATGTTTTAACGTGACATCGTATCACTGAATAAAAAAATATTCTATCATGTTATAATATGAAAATATTACATCAAAACGTGAAAACATGACATTAAAACAAGAAATCGTATCACATTAAAACAACACGTTATGTATATTTTTATTGTGTCATGGAAGTAATATGCTTCTGTATTTCTGATCATTATCTCCTTGAAATGATTCTGTATGGTTATTGAATAGCCAGATGAAAACCAATAGTCAATCTGGGATGTTAATGGGGAATTGTAGTCTCTGAACTCACAAAAGAGGCTGAGTTTTCTAACAAGGCTGGATTTCCATAACTTCTTCTACTGACGTAACAATATCATATAATGATTTACATGTAATTTTAAAATATTGCGATAAAATAATCATTTTTATCGCTGATACAAATTAATAAAAACAGGGATGAATGTGTTATCCCCACTATACAATGATACAGTACAAGATGAGATTAGACATAGAGTTATTCAATAATGTAAGCATTTTTTACTGCCTCCATTACCTAAAGCAGTGTTTCTCAACCTGGTCCACGGGAACCTCCAGACGGTCCGCATTTTTACTCCCTCCCAGCTCCCTGCCAAGCAGTCCACATTTTTGCTAGACCTGGGAGGGAGCAAAAGCGTGGACTGTCTGTGCGTCCTTAAGGTTTACGTTTAAAAGCAATCCCCTAAAGGCATTTCTTCACAAGCATAGACATGATGCCAAAGTATTGCAAGGCACGTATGGTATTTTAGGGTTGCCACTTCATTTATGTATGTAGAGGGACACCAGAGAACCTGGAGGAACCCTGCACAGTAGAGGAGAGGAGTTTGAGTCCTGCTGGAGGGGTAACGCTACCCAGTCAGCCAGTATACTGTATGATCTTCATGCAAAACACAACTTGCAATATATGTCAAGGTAGTTGTCAGGTTTTATTTTAGCTCTTGAAGCTTGGGGATACATTCTGATTTATTGTTTTTAGTTGAATATTATGGATGAGTTAAATCTGTGCGAAGACCCATTTAACAACACTTGAGGAGATGCTTACACAAATCCTGCCCTAAACACATTCCAAATGTCTCTTTGGATTTTCTCCAAATGTTTCTAATTCTGTCAGAATCATTTCTCTTCCCATGTTTTTTTCAGCTGTCTTACGATCATGGAGTGCCTCCGCACAATATCAGCAGTGAAGGAACGGAATTTCTACTCTAATTCTAAGTCTATAAATAAGCAGACATATTCCCTAACATCTATAATATTATGTTCCTTATGAGCTTTATTTATTAGCTGCAGCAGGTGATCTAATTTATAGTATCCTTCCACAAAAGGCAAAGAAATCTCCTGGTATTTAATTTTTATTAAATTGCTGAAGTATCTCTTTTGAAATGGGATTTCTTGCCATATTAAGTACAGATCTAGCACATAGCGCAACCTGCTTGAATGAACATACAGTCAAATAATTATTTGTCTCTAATGGAAATGGATACACCACAATTACCTAGCGTCCTTTGTGCAGTGACACATTAGCAGGAAAAAGTCTCCTTGAAGGAAAGGATTCACTAATTGGATTAGTACCTCACTGGCTTCAGGCTGTAATTAATAATTTGTTGTCTGATACAACATTATGCCCTTCAGCCTCCTTGGATATCAAATTCGTAATATGCAGAAAACAATTCTAATCCTCTCTTTATTTCTTCTAAGTAGCTGAAAGCTGAGTCCCCTTTTGTCTTTGGAATTGTTTTTAATATCCATTCATCCATCCATCCATCCATCCATCTGTCAATGTTATTCAATGCAGAGTAGCACCCAACTATGCCAGGACAAGCACAGGGCACTAGTCAAGGATCATAGTGCTTTCTGTTCATCGTAAGACACTCGCACACCAAAGAGACACACAAGCACATTAATTAATAATAATTATTATTATTATTGTTCTTGTTGTTGTTGAATGCTGTGATTTTGCACTGTCTTTGTGTTTGTTTTTATGATTGTGTGTGTGTCCTGTGGTTAAATAATTCCAGGGTGTAGCAGTAGTAGTAATAGTAGTAGTGAACTAGTATAATTTGAGAAATGAAAAACTGAAATTGCATTTCACATATAGAAGTGTGTTCAATAAAGCATATACAAAATACTCTTTATTCTAATATATCGGTTTTAGAAGTAATCACTGGATAAAGCAAAAGAAAATTCTAAAGTCTAAAAATAATCTGCAGTATAGTTGTAGTAACAGCAATAATGATGTTGATAGCAGCGTTTAATGTTGGTGGACCATCGTGTTACTAATAGTAAAGGCTTGTTGTGATTTTATCTGTATCATGGACTAGCAAAAGATTCTTCATTAATTTTATGGGACATATTCTGCTGACTATGGAAGAGAGATTAATTGGATTTCCACATATCTCAGTTCACATATCCCCTGCTATGCATTACATATGATATGTATCAATAATGTATGTGACTCTGTAATGTATGCACTTACTCTATTTGATATACTTCATCAATGGAAAAATCAGAGTGCATTATAAATAAAATAACTATTAATTAGTTAAATGGTTTGTTTATGTGTGTCCTTGACAATCCTTTTAAAATAATTAAGTAATAGGATTACATTTTTTGAGCATATTAGTATGTGTCATGAGTTCATTATGTGTCCAAGCAGTGTAGCACTGGATTCCAATTGTTTTTTTTGGTTATACACATCAAACAATCAATAAACATTTTGTTGAATATACTGTATATTGTTTGAAAGTGACCATAGAATGTGTATTCTATTAATCACATAATCATACCACAGGGTACTACCGTAATCCGTTATGCTAACACTTTCTGTTTCCTTGGAACATGAACTTACAGTAATTCGTTCCAGAAGGCCAGCTGAGTTTGCCAGTCAGATTTCCCATAAGAAATAAAGTCAATGGATTTAATCTGTAACAGACCCTGAAATTATTGCCTATTTAAACCTATCTACCTAACTAACTAATGATAAATAGCATTTACAATCAATATAAAGTGAATACACACATGAGGAAAATCACATATACAAAAGCAATGAACATCAAACAAATGACAATGCCATACTCCAAAGCAAGAGCAGACACACATGCATCACCTTCAAGTCTCTCTATAGTTTCCTATAGTTCGACAGTTACTCTCACTACTTTCCTCTTTGGTTTGCTGCTATGACTGCAAACTTTCTTAAGGGCCATGATTACTGCATCACTAAATGTACTGCAAATAAAGCACAAAAAAATTCACATCGAACATAGGAACACAGCTTTCGTGTGTCAAAGGCACTGTGAGACTGAGAGAGATTCAAAGGCCTCAGCATACCAGTAGGTCTGTGTGCGCTTGTTTCAGCAGATCAGAGACGCATCTCGATCTGTACAAGTCTTGGTCGGTGCATTTTATTTTGTCGTGTTCCGGGTTTTCGGACGGGGTGCAGCTAGCTTTTTCTTGACCAATTCGTCTATATTGGTAGAGATGAACGGGTCTTGACCCAAACAAGTTTTAGCAGAAACGATCGAGGTACAAGAGAAAAAATCCAACACACGCCTTAGAGGTCTGACTTGGTTGAGTTAAGAGGCGTTTGAGTGCCAAGGTTCCCGTGTGTGTGCATCTGTGTGCGTGTGTGTGTGTGTGTGTGTGTATGTATCTATATATAGCTACAGAAAAAGAGTATGCACTGAAATATGTAATTCTAACTCAATGTTTAAAGGAGGAGGTGAATTCTAGTGAATGGATAATTTTAAGGCTCTCAAGGACATTTTTTGAAAACAAAAATAAACCTTAGTAAAAACATACATTGTTACAGCCTTAAATTTCTAAGTGTGTTGAAGCATGTAATCAGTATACAGATTTTTTTAATGTGTCTATTTTTGTAAACCTTTCTGCCTTGTGAATAATGGCTATTAAGGAATTGTGTCTTGTCTCCTTCAAACAAACCTTATATATATATATATATATAATACCAATAAACATCTCTTCCAAGTAATTTACATATACTGATATACTGCATACCTTATAATGGGATTTCACACCATCAGTTACATATTCATAATAGTCAGGACTGAAATATGTAAAAAGTGGCTTCATAACCCCGTGGCATGTGAATAGATTATAATATAAACATTACTAATTGTTGATTTTATAAACTGTGCAGCAGTTTTATCTTGAAGTTGTATTTAACAGTCGTCTTTCATGCTGAGCTTCAGTAAATCTTTCCTGCAGAAGGACTTGATGAACAGCATGAGGCTGCCATCTGTTGATTCCATTGTGCACGTCCTGCAACGTGCACAGGACCGGCACACTCTCATTTCATAGAGGTCACTGACTTTTTTCCTAGCTAACCCAATCTGGTAGTTCATAGCTGTCAAGAGAAATTTGCTGTGCTTGTGGGTTGTGCTTCGAGTAATATGAAGTTGTTTTCAAATTAAGTAAATTGAAATGAGCCATTTTCATTAAAATTCCTGAAATTGGATTTACTGTCAGTCTTATGTTTGCTATCTCTTATTTATGGTCTAATAATAAATATAATCTGTTATAAAATATATTTAAATCATACTTTGCAGTAATGGTGGGACTTTCAAAGCAGATTAGTTGAAATATTCAGCCAGTATTTCCCATCCATCCATCTTCTAACGAATTATCCTGGCAAGGGTTACGGAGGAGCCCCGAATGCCTGCTTTTGGACTGTATCCGGAAACCGATCTCCCATCCATAGGCATGTAATGCGACCACGCTAGCTACTGTGTGGCTTTTCTGAAGCACTGCTTAAGATGCAGCTTCTCTCACAATGTATATGTACATTGATTTCATGCCGATTAGATATCCTCCTTGTCTCTCTTCATTGGTTCCCTATCGATGCTCACATTAAGTCCTTGTTCCTGGGCTGTCAAAGCAGTTAATTGACAGACTCCCATCTCCAGCAAAGGTCTACTCAAGATGTATGTCCAACCTCACCAGCTTCCATCAGGAAACCAGTAATAGTTGGAGATCCCTCCATCATGTGAGAAGTTTCGCTCCAGATGGTTCCCATGTGTGATTCCCCTCCATCATATCCGGTCCTCAGATTCCCACACCACCTTCAAGACTTGGCTTACGAGCCACCTGTTCCAGAAATTCCTCTGCTGGCTTGATATCACTCTGTGTTACTCTGAATGTTAATGTTGCACATCGTGCTGATTGAATCGTAGCCCTATACGGTTCCTGCCTTGTAAGGCAGATGTTGTGTAGCTCCTGCTCTAATGCTGTTTACTCTTGTATCTCAGCATTCACAGGAAGCTCAGCCTAGCTGCACTTATGCCCGGTCGACTTCTTGACAGTGTCTATGTCTGTACTGTAATGTATTTGCCTTACTTAGATTGCTTGCTACAAAAGCATCTCCTAAATAAATGCAAATGCAAAAAAAGCAAATTCATTTTTGCAATTATAATTTAAATTTTGTTGTTTACTTACGGTAGCAAAACTTTACTACTTTTTTTTATATATTCACAGTTCAACCCTACATAATCATGAGCCTTTCCAGAATGCAGTAGTGGTGTTTTCCACCACTGAAACTGCACATTTCTATGGGGCCCCCTGTTGGGCACAAACAGTCAGCGGACTAAATATTGAATAAACACATTCCTTATTCTGCTAACCATTTACCTAGCAATGATCTTCTGACTCTATTCACTAGCTATTTATTTGGTTTTTGAAACATCTGATTTTCTGAGTGGGGCTTCAGGAAAGAAGAAATCCAAGCCCTGGTACCACATATGTTTACCTCTATTTTGTTATTGACTTATAGACCTTTGCCCTCTGTATTCAGTCCAATCTCCACTGGGACTACATGGTGCTCTTCTCATCATCCTGAGTGTTAAGAACGTGTGTTTCGTGAAATGGAAAATTTAATACAAGGCTCGACAAAATGTAAATGGGCATCACTGATTTCCAAACCAAAATATATTTGCATTTTAAAACATTGAACATTAAAGGGATGAATGGATTTATGGTCTAGCATGACACACATTGATTTCAGCATTAAGGACGTCATGGGAACCGTTACATGTCAATCCATTGTGTTATATCAGAGTCTTGTCAGGTCCTTCTTTATTCCATTTGATTTTATATATTTTTTAAGATATTTAATTTTTCCCAAAGAACAATGTATATTTCTTAAAACAAGTACTGTATATAGGCAAACAAATAAAAAAGAAAGCATACTTTAAATATAACACTGTACCTTTATAATTATAATAGTATAAGAATTAAGTATGCTTTGTACCATATTGTTATAGTGCATCATAGATAAGAGCTTTATAACACAGTCATAATGCATAATACACATGGCAATAATGTGCTATGCCTTTTGATAAATATTTATACCCATGTTTATAATGTTTATGCATGCAATATTACTTGATATGAATACTGGTGGTGAACATTTTATTTATATAATTTATATACTCAGAGCAGGTAAAATTTTCACCAAGTGACTAAATTACCTGATTTTTGATATATGGACGATTTAAAAATTAGCTGCAGGTATTCTAGAAAGATTGAAATATTTCTCTTGTTCCACTTTAAAAATAAAAAATAACAGATAAATATATTCATAATAATGCTATTTAATAATCTAAAGCTAAGTTGGGAAATAAATTCATGTATGTGTTCATCAGTAATGGACTTCATGGATTTGAGTGTTTGAGTTAATTTTACCAACTTCCAGCTGTTCAAAATCTGCAGCCAAAATCTTTCCTTTGTTTGATTTCCTGTAAGATTTTTATATATTTTTATTAGATTTGAGAGACTAAGCAGAAGAACATAGTGGCTGGTTTTGGCATTAAATACTGTAAATCTATTGTGATTAAAATCTTCAATGAAGGGTACCTTCAAAAACAAGAGAACCACACAATAAAAAATGCATTGTAGTTTATCTTATAAGAAAACAATGAAATGTAAAGCATGGCTGACTCTTAGAAAGGCGATTTCTGCCAGCCACCTTGAGCACAGAAGGTGCCAATCACCTTCGGTTCCTGGATCAGACATGCATTTGGTGCCTTATTCAAACATAACCTTGACAAAGTGAGAATGATGACGGCAGTGAGTTCTCCTGATAGACTCTTCTTGGCCAAACACTTTTCAAATGGGGCAGGATAACTGGCATTCCTGCATGCTGCCAAAGCTATACAACGTTGTATTGAGAGTGACAGAGACGCATTGGCTCTAGTCACACAACTCTGCAGTTTTCTAGCCAATGTCGAGATGCTAAGAGGTAAGCTAAAATTATGGATCTTCAATAATAGTGTTGGATTAATGTGAAATGTACCCTACACATGTTCAATTCATCTTACATATATTTACAGTAATGTATCATTTCCAACAATGGGGAAAAAGGATTTGTGGGTACAAATGGATATGACAAAACTGGAAAAGCAAAAAGAAAAATAAGAAGGAAATGAAACAGGTCCTGGGATTGACTCAGAATTAGTGAAATATCACTTTTATATTATTACTGATGTATCATATTATTATTATTATTATTATTATTATTATTATTATTGTTGTTGTTGTTGTTGTTGTTGTCGTTGCTGTTTTGTTGTTTGTTTATGCATTGTAATTTTTTGTGAAGCTGGACTTTAACTAAGGAGTTCAGTTGCAGACTGCTGAGGCTGAACATTGAAGACAGCAGCATACAATTACCACAACGGTCCAGGAGAACACAGGGCAGCAGGCTTTAGAAATGGACCACTGAGCACACAGGTGCATCGTAATGCTTCACTCCCACCCCCGCCACCGTCGCACCACCCCCCTCTCGCCCAGATATTTTACTAATCACTGACAAGTGGTGTTAAGTTGTAGGGCACACCACATTGTCTACCATATGGTGGGAAGTACAAACTGTTTAAAACTCCCCACAGGGTTGAGCCGGGCCATAGCCGTAAGTAAGCCATGTTATCTTTGGGGAGAAAAATGACCACGAAGGCCTGCAGAAGAAACACCAAACTTGAAGGACTGCAAAAGCAAATGTGAACTTGAAGGCTATGTTGGTATTAAATAGTGTGACATCTCAAAACCCATGCCCCCTATTTGAAAATGGCATTTCCCAGACCTTCCCAAAATAAAATGCACAAACACCCAAACTACTTATAGAACCAAACATACCCAAACATGTCCTCATTTAAACCCTGATAGTCACAAGATGCTAACCAAACATAAACCAGTTTCATAAAGTTTTATATTTACATGGATAAACAAAGTCCAACTGTAAACAAACTCACACTCACAGACATGGTAATGTGAGTTTCCCTTGACATTATAAGCATTTTATGGAGTTGCGTCCTTGGTAGGACACATTATTTTGAAAGCCTGGTGCCCCCCCACTGAGTGGCCAAAATATGCATGGTGACAGTGCAGCATAGCTTTAAAATATGGTGCAGCTTGTGATATACCATTGAACTTATTTTTTTTCTAGGTTATTCATTTCCTCGTGTTTCAAAGAGCGGCAGGTGATTTGGTGGGTTGGCCAAGAGGTCCGTCAAAAGGGAGGGTTGATACTCCCCGTAGTGTGAGATGCTTGGCTGGGCAGCATAGCCATTCAGAGAAAATTGAATGGATTTGCCCATATGTGGGCTCTTTTTGCTCAGTAGGCAGAGAACTACATATTGTGTGCTGTGAATTGTGTGTAGATGTACATGCTGAAATCAACGGGTGAAAGCTGATGACATCGCCATGTTTACAGGGAAAGTTTTTTTCTGTTTTTGAGCACTTTTGCTAGGTTTAAGACTAAAGCCCTATGACGCATATCGATCTTTAGTTTGAGAACTATCAGTCATGCCTTCAGTGGGTTTTATTGTTGGGGGGGGTAGAGTAAGAGGCTTTGTGTTTATTGTTACATCATCAATCCACTCTCAGTAGGTACTCACTCCGACTGACCATCAACACCTGGTGGTTTTTCTCTCCTCAGGCCACTTTCGGTAGGTACTCAACTCGACTGACCGTCAGCACCTGCTGGTTTTTCTCTCCTCAGGCCGCTCTCAGTAGGTACTCAACCCAACTGACTGTCAGCACCTGGTGGTTTTTCCCTCCTCAGGCGTTCTCAGTAGGTACTCACCCCAACTGACTGTCAGTACCTCACAGACCTTGTTTTCCAGAGATGCTCAGACCAGGTTATCTGTTCATAATGATTTGGTCCTTGTCAATCCTTGCTCATCCTCTGCATTCAACAGGTCGACTACACATGCTAAATGTTAGCTTATTGTCTAATATATTCTGGACCATAAGACACACTGTTTTTACTAGATAGTCAACATTACCTCCTTCACGTGGGGGTGGTCATAAGGTTTTGCTTCATTTGGGTGTATGTGTGTGTGTGTGTGTGTGTGTGTGTGTCCATCCCTCCAGGTATACCTTACCTTGTGGGGACCAAATGTCCCCATAACGTGATGAATACCCATTTTTTTTTACCTTATGGGGACCAGTTTCCATTATTGCAATGGAAAAACTAAAATTGCTAAAATTGTAGTATTTTGTTTGGTTACTTATGGTTATGGTTAGGGGTTATGGGTATGGGTTAAGGTTGTCATAGTTAGCATTAACTTTTTCCCTTAGAAATGAGTGAGCGCTCCCCAAAAAGATATAATTACACGACTGTGTGTGTGTGTGTGTGTGCGTGTGTGTGTGTAGTGTGTATAGATATATATAAGAGAGTGCGGGCACTTGACCCCACCTCAGTAAACAGTAAACATTACAATGTGGTGAGAGTTCCATACTTCTCTGCCAGCACATTAGTCATCAGGCAGCCAGCTCTTGGCAGACGGCGTGGGACAGAGGTGGGCTTGACCAAGTGCAAAGGGCTGTATCTTTGAAGCAGCCTCAATCAAGGAGCATAATCTGCTTCCGCTAGGCAGCAAGACGGCCACCTTTGGGTTCAAGGTTACTGCGGCTGAGGTGAATCACGCAGTGCTCTGTCAGATCGGTGCCAAGTGCTTCAGCAGTCACAGTGGGCAGGAGTGGAAATAAACCTGAGCTTGCATGTATGTTTTGAATAGAAAATAGAACAGTATACTAACAAATGACATCTGAACAGATGGCAAAGCTTCTGCACATGCAAGGATGGTTTTATTAATTTAAATATTATATTTAATATTTTAATTTACCTTCTATGGAGATTTTTTTACTATTCCAACACCCTTGGCAACAAAATTACAAATGAAAAAACAAAATGAAACAAAATGAAACAACAACAATAATAATAATGGACAAACAGAACAAAACTGTATACATTATAGAAATCGCCATACCACACACAGCCTACAAAAGACACAAACAGATCAAATACATAAATATACAGATCTGGCACATGAATAGTCACACTTTTTTTCACATGTAAGAACCTGCCATGATGTCTTGGCCTTAGTCCGGCATAAGAGATAGACATATGGATTTCTCAGAATAATAATAATAATAATAATAATAATAATAATAATAATAATAATATTGTATTGACTGAGCTAATCTTACGTTGAAGGATCCGTTAATATAGTAATAATGTTTTAGTCTATTCCAATAATTTATTTCCATTTAAGTTCATTTTTGAACGAGAGATGTGATGTACTTAAAATGCCCCTAGAGGGCACTGTTGTTTTACATTTTAAAATAGTATTGAACAATACTTCTAACTATCCAATAGTTCGGATAGCCAATAGTTTATTCACTCAGTCAGGTATCTTCTGTCAGCTTGTTTCTCTCCTTATCACCACCATCTACTGACACGCCAAATCCTCTTAGTATTTCACCTTCCATTTGGACTCTTTGGACCCCTCTCTCACCTTTAGTCTGTCTCTGTCAGTTTCCCAAAACTTTCCTTTACTGTATTGTGTACTGCTGTGTGCCCAAATCCCACCCAGATTATCACGCATCCACTTCAGCTAGCAGATCTGCCTCTCTTTTTCTGCACAGCCTCTGAAGCACACTCCGTATCCTGGCAATGAACCTTGCCCTAGTTCCTTATCACAGCATGAATCCAGTTCAACATTCTAGCAATTGTATGCTATTTTCTCTGTCCATTGTCCCTGGTTATTGCCACCTTCCATCCCCCTTGTGCATTCTTCCTCAGACCATTAGTTGCTTTGGCGTGTGCTCCACTCAAACCACACTTACTGTTTTCAAGTCTTGGGTAATGTGATCAGTGTCCAACTGACAAGAGAACAATAGCATCAAAGACAATCTTATGGCGCAGAATCATACTTCATGTCTATACATTGGCCCCCTGTGATAATGTTTTTCTGATGATCCGGATGGCAATTTTTTATTGTCCCAGTATTGATCTAGTGGCCATTAAACTGCACTGCTACAGACCATTGTTTTTCATGGTATTTTACTGTATGTCTTTGATTTCTGTTTTAAATGCATACAGTTCCTTGGATCTAATGAGATGTTGTAGTTGTAACTTGAGCTGCATGAATGCCTTGATGATATTACGGGCTCTAGCTGCAAAGATTTATAGTAATGTTACATGTTGTTGTGAAAGGTAATAAATGATTCTACGGGCTGTAAAGTTATCAAAAGAAAACAGACAGGAAATAGAATCAATCTGATTAGATGCCACGAATCTTCAAACGACACGCCCTGACAGAAAATTAGAATTTGCTGGGGTGTGATTGCAAAAAATAACCACTAGAGTGAGCCAGTGCACCTTGAGAAAGCTGTGATTCTACGCTAATACAGAGAACTGAACTGATTGCAAGTGCAAATATCCTCCCATAATAGAATATTGTTTATTATTGTTACTATTTTCAAATTCTATTATTGTAAGTGAAACACGTCTGAAATTTTTGAGTAAATTATTAAACTTTAGCACATACAAATTTTATTTCTTCAAACAAAAGCTATAATTTGAAATTCATATATTCGTAATTCTAAGTCAAAACCAGTATAATCATCCATTTATTTAAATTTGTTCATGAACTGGACAATACAATTGTGAAAATAAAAATTAACTATAAAATAACAATTACATAAAGTAAGTACTGTGCTAAGTACTGGGGGTCACATCCTCTGAGATCAATTTTGGGTTCTTCATGCTGAAGATCAAACAGAATGAGGCATACAGAAGCATGATGAGCCTTCAGAAAAAGAGGGATTAATCAAATTTCAGTGCAACAGGCAGAAACTGGAGGAAATTAAAGCAAGAAAAATTGGCAGCGTTACTATAAATAATTAAACATCTAAATGTGGGTGGAGCTTGCTGGGAAAAAGAATATGTTCAGTAACCATCACTGGAAACTTAGGATCAGTTTCACTGCAGCACCATGCTAAGATGAATGCAGGCTGGTTCGGCACTGATATTGCACCTTGCCAACTTTGAAGATTGTTTCGATCTTTGTGGAATGTGATGCTGCCAAAATATTTTCATGTTTCTGTCTTCAGCTATGCTTTATGCAGTGAAGGATACTGCAGTTTTCTTAAACAAATTTAAATAAAAATGGGTCCTGTTTTGACTTAGCCTACATCCTCAGATAGCAAGACCAGCTGATCATTACAGCTGCTGCAAATGCACAGTACTATGACTGCACCGGTCTGAGGTAGAAATGTATGAGTTGTTCTGTCATAAAAAGTCACATAGGTGTGCCAGAAATAAGGAACACCCCTAGACTCCCACTTCAGCTTTTTCACACATTGGTATCCAGTTTATAACTATGTGGGTTATAAACAGATCTCTTTTTGCCTTCTACCTTCATCTTTTCTGAACTCTTCAAGCTCAGTGTAGCACAGAGAAATTGCTCTTTGACAGAACTTACATGCAACCTTTAGTATAAAATATACATTCTTTCATTTTGGAAAACTGCCTGCAGAATGATTTGTTTGACCTAGATCCAAATCCATACATAGATCAGTAGTCTTTAGTATTATAAATCCAAAAGAAGTCCTATAAAATCATTCATCATTTTTCTTACGCATAACTTTTTGCTGTCTACTAGACTAGTATAGAAATTTTAGTGTTCACTCTTAGAATTTTTATGCTGTGGATTTGCAACATGGATGAATCTACACAGTCATTGATCAGGGGTTGTGGGCATCCTGGAGCGTAATAGGACTAACAGAAGTCTCGACAAGATTTTTACTATTTTTTTAAAGAAAACACACTGTTATCCTTATTAAGTTTTTGCATTTTCTGATTTAAGTTATCCAAAATTTGAAATTTATTTAAGCAATTATATTTATTAGATGCACTTTTGTAATGTGTCTGATATAAAATTGTTTCTAACGGAAATTATATTAAAGGATTTGGCTTATACAGAAAAAAATTAAAATTACTGGACTAGAACTGAATAAATGTCTTTTTATGGGCCTTTATATCCTTGAATTTATCCCCTCTGAAATTACAGCTCTCCAAGGAGGTGAGTGAAGCACTGTAAGACTGTATTACTAGAATTGAATAAGTAACTATTTTCTCAGATTAATTTTTCTATATCTATCTATCTATCTATCTATCTATCTATCTATCTATCTGTCTATCTATCTATCTATCTATCTATCTATCTATCT